>PVHY01027625.1:0-16056 GCA_004024945.1 Uropsilus gracilis
TTTTGTTTATCTTTCCCAAGTCCCATATAATAGTGAAACCATTTGGTGTCTGTCTTTATCTTTTTGACTTGTTTCTGCTAATATGATTTCTTCTAGGTGTATCCATGTTATCATAAATTCATCTAATTTGTCATTTTTAATTGATGAGTAATATTCCATCGTGTATATATACCACATCTTTTTCATCCAGTCATCTGTTTTGGGACATTTGGGTTGTTTCCATGTCCTTGCAATTATAAATAGTGCTGCAATAAACATGCGGGCGCAGGTGTTCCTTCGTACCCATACTGAGGTCTCCTTTGGGTGGATTCCCAGAAGAGCAATTGCTGGGTCAAAGGGTAGTTCCATCTTCATTAGTTTGAGGGTCTCCACACCGCTTTCCACAGTGGCTGGACCAGTTTACATTCCCACCAGCAGTGTAAGAGTGTTCCTTTCTCTCCACATCCACGCCAGCACTTGTTGTTGCCTGTGTTTTTAATGTGGGCCATTCTCACTGGTGTAAGGTGGTATCTCATTGTGGTTTTGATTTGCATTTCCCTTATTGCTAGTGATAGTGAATAATTTTTCATGTCTGTTGGCCATTTGTATTTCCTCTTTGGAGAAGTGTCTTTTTAGTTCTCCCCATTTTTTTATTGGGTTTCTTGTTTTGTTTTTGTTTAATAGTGTAAGTTCCTTGTGGACCTTCATTATTAAACCCTTATCACTCTTGTGGAGGGCAAAAATTTTTTTCCCATTCTGATAGGCTTCTTTTAGTTTTTTCTGTTGTCTCTTTTGCTGTACAAAAGCTTTTTAGTTTGATGTAAGCCATTATTACTTCTGAAAAATTAGAAGCCAAATATACATTCTAACATACAGAATATATGGAGTTATTCTGTGTATAATACAATCAGATTCATCTAAACCCTTACATAAGGCCGGACATGGTGGCGCATGCCTCTAAGCTTCAGCCTGTGAAGCAGCTGAGGATAGGGATCGCGGTGCAAGTCCCACTTGGGGCAACATAATGAGACTTAGTCCCAAATAATAGCTGGGCGTGGTGGTGCGCGCCTGTAATCCCAGCTACCTGGGAAGCTGAGGCTGGGGGTTGCTTGAATCTATGGTACCCCGGGCAATGTAAGCCTGCGGTTCTACGGGCAAAAATAGTGATGCCTAGTCTCAGGAAAAACAAAAACAAAAACAAAACAAAAAAAAAAACCCTTACATAAGGATGAGTCTTACAGAAAGAACAGATTTAAAGATAAAGAAAGGGCAGATATTCGAGCTACTCAAAAAACTTTTTGACCAGTTTTCACGGGTTTGCCAGACTCCCCTCTGGAGTGACAAATGACACCCAATAATAATCTTAATGTCCAGAGACAAGATAATTTTAATGTTTTGTAACTTTGGGGGGCCTAATCATTGCCCCAAATTGTTGCAAGAAGAGTACAAGGAGTTCCCATCCAACCTTCATCCGCATTCCCCAAATGATAACATTCATGCATTTGCTTTATCTAGCATTCCGGGTGTATCTTATTTTCCTGAAATGTTTGCGAATAAATCACAGACACACTGTTCCCTTTACCTGTAAACACAAGTATTTCCTGCAAACAATGACCTATGTGGTAACATCACCACAACAAAATTATCAAAAACAGAAAATTAACCCTCCTGCAAAAGTTAACTAACCAAGGGATTTCTTTTGAGATGTTACCAATTATTCTAATAATGTCTTTTAGAGCCAAAAACTCCCCAATGCATTGCAGCCTATTGATTTTCTGGTCTTCTTTAATCTCGAAACGTTTCTCAACCTTGCCTTGTCCTTTATAACGTTGGCATTTTTGAGACATTTGTTATTTTATAAAATGTGCCTCAGTGAGGGTATAACTGATGTTTTCTCAAGACTTGTGCATTTGGAGCCAGAATATTTCAGAAGTAATGCAGTACAATTCTCAATGCATCCTATCAGGAAGCTCAGGGGCAATTTGTCTTGTTAATGGTGATGCTAACTTTGACCATTGGTTAGGATAGTTTCTCCACTGCAATGTTATTTTCTCTTTGCAAACATATATTGTGGGGAGATAGTTTGAGACTGTGAATATCTTATTAATCCTCTGAATTTTACCTATTGATTTTAGGGTCCACTGAGGATTCCCTTAATTCAGTTACTACTATGACTCTTGACCAAGAGTGATATTATAACACTTTTCTTTTACAAGAATTGCAATTTATTTGTTTTAAATTTATTTATTGCTGTTTGAAACACTTGATGAATGTTTGAGGATTCAAATTTGGAATCTGAAAACAAAGCTCCTGGTGGGGCATGGAAGCACCTAGGCTCCTGGTGAGCCTAGGAAGCCATGGCCGGGGCCAGGGATTGTGGTTCGAGTTCCACCAGGGGCACATAGGGAGACCTAGTCCCCCCAAAAAAATAGATGAGCGTGGTGGCATGCGCCTGTAAGCCCAGCTACCTGGGAAGCTGAGGCTGGGGACTGCTTGAGTGTGGTACCCCAGGCAACATGAGCCTGTGGTTCCACGGGAAAAATAGCGAGACCCAGTCTCAAAAAAAAAGCAAAAACAAAAACAAAATTAACATTGCACAGATTAGTAGAAGGAAAAATAATGTAATTACATATGAATGGAGATTCTGCATAGATGTGGCCTCCTATTTTTTTTTTTTTTGAGACTAGGTCTCCCTCTGTTGCCCAGCGTAGTCTTGAACCCACAGACTCAAGTGATCCCAGGCCTCTTGCCTCCCAGCGCTTGGATTACAGGTGTGTGCCACCACGTCCGGCTTTTTTTTAAAAAGAGAGTAGGTCTCACTATGTTGCCCAGGGTTGTCTTGAACCCGCAGTGTCAAGTGATCTCCAACCTCAGCCTCCCAGGTAACTGGGATTACAGGCACTGGGATTACCAGGCCCGGTTTGTGGCCTCCTAGTCTAGTGAAGGAACAGGTGTGCTGTCCCAAGCTGAGGAACAGGATAGAGGTCTGGTACTTTAAGAGGAGAAGGTGGTTCATATGATGAGGACCAGGTGCTCTGAGCTGGATAATATAGAGAGGCCTGGGCCTTGGGTAGGTAGATTTTCTTACAAAAATGTTATTTGTGTTTAAAACAATTCTACTTCTGGAGAGTACCTCCCAATTTCATTTCTTGTCTGCCTCCATTGAGCTCAGCTCAAAATTATCCACAGGCCAAAGTGACATGTCTTGGGAGGCCAGTTCTGAATATTTGAGGGAGGCCCAGCTTTCAGTGGCAAAGGCTAGTTCAAGGTTACTTAGAAATGGATGTTTTGGCAGAACCAGTAACATGTGACAGACCCTGGAGAAGTGCACCATGTATTTGCCCTACAATGAGTTCCTGACGAGCTCGGCCTGACTATCTGCCTCAGTTACTCCTGAAGATCCGAGCAGTCTGGTCTGTTGCTATCCAGGGGTGTGAGTCTGCACCCAGGAAAAAAGGACAGAGTTCCAGAAAAAGAAAAAAATCAGTGGGTCAAACATGGACCAACGACTTGCAGTGAGAGGAGTTGGAGTGCCCAGAGGGGGAAAGAGGGAAAGCGGGCATGGGGTGGAGAAAAAGGCATACAATACAGAAGGGAAGGCCAAACTTAAGGGAAACGACAACCATACACATGTGACCAAGAGTGTATGAAAATTGCAAAATAAAAAAATTATAAAAATTAGGGCCGGGCACAGTGGCTCGTGCTTGTAAGCTTCAGCCTATGAAGCGGCCGGGGCTTAGGGATCGCGGTTCGAGTCCCGCCTGGGGCCCATAGCGAGACCTAGTTCCAAAAAATAGCTGGGCGTGGTGGCGTGCACCTGTCATCCCAGCTACCTGGGAAGCTGAGGCTGGGGATTGCTTGAGTCCGTGGTACCCCGGGCAACGAGAGCCTGCGGTTCCACGGGCAAAAACAGCGAGACCTTGTCTCAAAAAAAAAAAAAAAAAATTATAAAAATTAATAAATAAACAAAAAAATTTTAAAGAGAAAAATAATAAATGGATACCTTGGGTGGGAAGAGCTGGCTTCCCTTCTTGCTCTATTATAAAATTCTTGCATACACTCCTGCATACGTAAAACTCTATTTTTTTTGTTTTTTGTTTTTTTTTTGAGACTAGGTCTCGCTATTTTTGCCCATAGCTCACGTTGCTAGGGGTACCACAGACTCAAGCAATCCCCAGCCTCAGCTTCCCAAGTAGCTGGGAATAATAGGCGCGTGCCACCACGCCCAGCTATTTTTTGGAACTAGGTCTCGTTACGGGCCCCAGGCGGGACTCGAACCGCGATCCCTAGCCGCGGCCACTTCATAGGTTGAAGCTTACAAGCACGAGCCACCATGCCCGGCCTTCGTAAAACTATTGCATACACTGATTTCTGTGTAGGTTGAGGAACCTTCTGGGAAGTAAGAATCTGATGGGTCTGAGGAATGTGGATGCCCAGGTAAGAGCTAGAACCCAGGGAAGGATTACAATGACCTTCAGAAAGCCCTCGCTTACATGAAAGAGCAAATAGGCTAGATGTGGCAGTCTCCCTGTCCCAGGACCACTTCCATCCTACCCATCCACCTTTGGAGGTGAGAACCAAAGCGATAGCAAGCACAAAATACACCCACACCCCATGTGACATCAGGTTCAAGTTGTCTGTATTAGTTTCATAGTAACTGGGCTTTCATTGGTTAGTTGATATTTTACAATGTTAGTGGTCATACTTGGTAAGCACTTGATTAATTTTTAAGCTTTTAGTTTAATTTAATTTTATTTATTTATTTATTTCTATTTCTTGGGACTAGGTCTTGCTTTGTTACCTGGAGACCCGCAGGCTCATGTTGCCCTGGGTACCCCTGACTCAAGCAACCCCCAGCCTCAGTCTCCCAGGTAGCTGGGATTACAGGTACATGCCACCATGCCCAGGTATTTTTTGAGACTAGGTCTTCCTATGTTGCCCTGGGCGGGTCTCGAACCTGCGGACTCAAGCGATTCCTAGCCTTGGCCTCGCTTCTGTAGGCTGCGATTAAAGGCACATGCCACCATGCCCGGCTTTTAAGTTTTTATTTTTATTTTTTTTAGAGACTAGGTCTTGCTTTGTTGTGCTGAGTAGTCTCAGGGACCTCAGACTCAAATGGTTCCTAGTCTCAGCCTCTCAAGTAGCTGCAATTATAGGTGTGTGCCACCACACCTGGCTAAGTTTTTTGTTTTAAAACCAATATGTTTTTTAGGTTTCCGTTCTTTTTGTGAGTTCTCACAAAGCTGATAGGCCCAACTGCACCTTAAGTACCTAGTAACACTTTAAGTTCAAAGAAGTTTATTCATTCTATCTCAAATACAAATGTCCCTCAGTTATTCCAATTTATTTCTTTAAATAATGACACCAGCATTATTTTTTATTTATTTACTTTTCTAGAGACTAGGTTTTGCTATGTTGCCTGGGGTAGTCTCAAACCCGCGAACTCAAGCAATTCCTAGCCTTGGCCTCCCGAGGCTGGTATTAAAGGCATGTGCCACCGCACCCGGTGTGATACCAGTATTATTGACATACAACTTAGAGGTGGTAAAAGTCACCCATTTAAGTGGACAATTCAGCCTTGGGAGGTTCAGGCTAGGAATAGCTTGTGTCCACGGGTTCAAGACTACCCTAGGCAACATAGCATGATCTAGTCTCAAAAAATAGCCAGGCGTGGTGCACGTCCATAACTCTAGCCTTGGGAGGCTGAGGCTAGGGATCACCCTGGGACTACCCTGGGCAAAGAGCAAGACCTGGTCTCTAAAAAATAAATAAATAACTAAATAAATAAAGTGAACAGCTCAGTGGTCTTGGCTGCATTTAGAGTTGTGCAACCCTGACCACTGTCTAATTTTAGAACATGTCATCATTTCCAAGAGAAACGTTGTGCTCATTTAAAGTCGCTCCCCATCCTCCCTTAGTCCCTAGAAATTACTAAACTACTTTCTGTCTTTATAGATTCACTGTTTATGGACACTACATAAAAATGGAATTATACGATAGGTAGTCTTACATAAGTGGTTTCTTTCAACTTAGTCTATTGCCTTGTCCATGTTACAGTGTGTTTCAGTACTTCATTCTTATCACTGAAGAGTATTCCATTTGTAGATATTGCACTTTATTTATCCATTTGACAGCCCGTGGCAACTGGGTTGTTTCCACTTTTTGGTTACTGCTGCTAGGAACTTGATGTGCAAATCTTTGTCTGGACAATATTTTCATATCTCTAGGAGTGGAATTGCTGCATCATGTGGGAACAATTTGAGAAATTGCCAAATTGTTTTCCATAGTGATTGCACTATTTTACATTCTCACCAGCAGTAAATGGATGTTATGCTTTTCCTACACCCTCACACACATTTCTATTGTATTTTTTATTCTGTTCTAGGGGTATAAAATGGTACTTTTGGGTAGCTGGATGCGATGGCATGTGCTTTTAATCCCAGCCTTGGGAGGCTGAAGCTAGGAATCATTTGAGTCCATGGGTTCGAGACTACCCCGGGCAACATAGCATGACCTTGTCTTAAAAATGGCCAGGCATGGTGGCGCGTGCCTGTAATTCCAGCCTTGGGACGCTGAGGCTAGAGGTCATTTGAGTCCATGGGTTCGGGACTACCCTGAGCAACAGAGCAAGACCTAGTCTCTGAAAAAAATGGTAGCTTAGGCAAAAAAAAAAAAGAAAAAAGGAAGGGGGTACAGGGCAAAATAAAATGAAATAGTGTCTCATTCTGGTTTAATTTGTATTTCCCCAGTGATTAACAAAGTTGAACAGAACAACTTTTCATGTTCTTATTGGTCATTTTTATATCCTTTTTGAGAAGTGTTTGTTCAAGTCTTTTGCCCATTTTTACTGGAGTTGTCTTCTTTTTACTAAGTTATAAGAGTTCTTTATTCTAGAAACAAGTCTCTAATATGTTAATTTTTTCCCATTCTGGGGATTGTCTTTTCATTTTCTTTGTGAAACATTATGACTGGGGAAAAAAATAGCATTATAATTACATAAATATAATTTATGTAATACATATAATTACAAAAATAGCATTATAATTATAATTAGCATTTAGAGGCCAACATTTAATTTTTATAAAGTTTATGAATTCTTTATTAATTCTTTAAGTTTAAGAATCCAGTTTATGAATTCTTCCTTTTTATTGTTTTGTTGTACAAAATTATTTTTATTGCAAGAAATCATTCCAAACCCAAGATCATGAAGACTTGTTCCCATCTTTTCTTCTAAGTGATTCATCATAATAGCTCATATTTACATCTATGATTCATTTTTATGATGTAAGATTTAAGTTCAACATCATTCTTTTCATGTGACTATTTAGTTGTCTCAGCACCAAGAAATAAGGGAGAACGGTATTTCCAGGTATGATGGGACTATTGATACTTTCCCCCGTCCTGCAGGCCTCTCAGACAATGATCCTGCCCCATGAGAGAATAGTAGCAACCTGCTGTAGAAGGTGGCAATGAGGATTTCTGGCCTTTTAGAGCACCGGTGGCATCATTGGAGTGGCATCCACTATTACCATAGCTGATGTGTTATGCATTGGTAGTAACATTGCAAAGGGTGTAGCTAGGAAACAGGAAATACTTTTGCAGTAGTATTGTAAGTTTCAAGAAGCATCTGACAATTATGGAGATTTGATTTACTGGCTGGATTGTTTCAGGGCCCAGGTAAACAAAGCTTGGGGTGACTATGCCAAGGTGTGGTAGGTGGCCTTTCATTAGAATTCATGGTTTTCTTTCAGAAGGATAGAAGGGGAGGAAAAAAGTAAAACAAAGGTTTTGTGGTGTGAGGTGATTGACAGGGATCTCCCTCCAAAAAGGGAGGGAGGAACAAGGAAAAGGCATAAATATACCTGTGTGAAGAAAGGTGGGAGTGGCCTTTTTTTTTTTTTGAGACTAGGTCTTGCTATGTTGCCTGAACCCACGGACTCAAGTGATCCCTAGCCTCAGCCTCCCAGGTAGCTGGGGTTATAGGTGTGTGTCACCACACCCAGCCATGTTTTTGAGACTAGGTCTTGCTGTGATGCCCGGGGTAGTCTCGAACCCATGGACTCAAGCCATCCCTGGCCTCAGCCTCTCCATGCTGGGATTATAGGCACATGCCACCACACCTGTCTTGGGATCAGCCATTTTTGGGGAAGATGGAGGCCCAGCTGTGGGGCTATAGATGAGGCAGGGAGAAAGAGTTGGATTTTGGCCCATAAGCATGGGCTCGGGCTGCAGCAGGACGGAAGAGCAGAGAGGCCATGAGGTTTTACTGTAAACAGGCAATGGTCTGGGGCAGTTGAACTCATGAACGTTAGCATGCACAAGCTGATGGCGTGTGCTGAAGGAGTCTAAAGAGTATGGAGATTTGAACTTTGTGTTGGAGCCTGTTTTATCTAGTTTGATTCAGATGTCTTTGGAGAGGCTGTGAGTGAGGCTTGAGAAAATGGACCTGGTGTTGGCTTCTGTTTTACCTTGGAACTTTTCTACTGCCTAAGGTTATGATGGATGCCAAAAGAAAAGAACTCTACATCTTGGACCACGTGTTTGGAGGAAGCCAAAACAGACACCAAAGGAGGAAAGAGGGATACCCTGCTTTTGGATCACGTGCTTGGGAACTTTGATTGGACATGTGGTGAGGTGACCAGGGACTAAAGGACAGTTTTGGACATGTGGTGGGTAACTGGGTTTTTCATGTTTATATTTCAGTACATGTAATGAGGTAACTGGGTTTTTTGTTTTCGCTTTTTTTTTTTTTTTTTGAGACTAGGTCTCGCTATTTTTGCCCGTGGAACCGCAGGCTCTCGTCGCCCGGGGTACCACAGACTCAAGCAATCCCCAGCCTCAGCTTCCCAGGTAGTTGGGATTACAGGCGCAAGCCACCACACCCAGCTATTTTTTTTGGAACTAGGTCTCGCTACGGTCCCCAGGCGGCACTCAAACCGCAATCACTAGCCCTGGCCGCTTCATAGGCTGAAGCTTACAGGCATGAGCCACCATGCCCGGCCGGTAACTGGGGTTTTATATGCTTATTTTGTAGTACATATTAAGGCAATCACTTCCTTACTTGCTTACTTAGAAATAGTTTGATCACTTCAAGAGTTTGGTCTGACTTCGGAATTACATAGCAAGGCTGCTGGCTGAGAAAGAACCTTGAAGGGGGTGGGCAAGGGACAGTTCTAAGATAAAAGATTTTTTAGAATGTGATGGGAAAGGCCCAGGGCAAGCATCAGGTAGCTATATGAAAGGTAACTTGTGTGTGGAAGTGTAAGGGTTGATAAAGGCTTTTTTTTTTTTTGCAACTAGGTCTTGTTCTGTTGCCCGGGGGGACCGCAGACTCTCATTGCCTGGGGTACTACGGACTCAAGCAATGCCCAGCATCAGCTTCCCAGATAGCTAGGATTTCAGGCGCACAGCACCACGCCCAGCTATTTTTTGAGACTAGGTCTCCCTATGTTGCCCTGGGTGTGTCTTGAACCCACAGACTCAAGTGATTCCCAGTCTCAACCTCCCATCCTGTGGCTGGGATTAAAGGCACGCGCCATCGTGTCCAGCAGTTTCTACAATTCTCATGCTGATGCTTAGTTGCTCTATCTGTTCCATGAAGGTCTTTGCTTATGTGGATTTTCCATTGTGATGTTTCTGTTCTCATTCTTTCACCTTCATCTATTAGACTCCCAGCCCACCCCTTCATAACCTAGCTTTGGGCTTTCTGTTTCAAGGGAAAATTTACCTCCTAGTTTTGAATTATGATGACCGGAAATCTGCTGAGGGACAATGGTCTAAGAAATGCATTCTAGGGGGCCGGGCATGGTGGCATACACCTGTAATCCAAGTGCTGGGAGGCAAGAGGCCAGGGATCGCTTGAGTTCATGGGTTCAAGACTACCTCGGGCAACATAGCGAGACCTGGTCTCAAAAAAGCAGCTGGTGCTGTGGTGGGTGCCTGTAATCCCAGCTATCTGGGAGGCTGAGACTGGGGATCACTTGAGTTCACGGGATAGGGACCACTCCAGACAACATAACCAGACCTAGTCTCAAAAAAGAAAAAAAAAAAAGAAAAGAAAAAAAGAAATGCTTTCTAGGGGTCTAGATAATCAATCCATGACTGACTGACCCAGTTTACTGGCATTCAGTCCAGTTTTTCCTTGAATCTTCCTCATTTTATCTACCATCACATCTGGTCATGTGCTCCCACCCATGATAGGCTACCTGGCACACCAGAACATGGAAAGGACATATAAACCCTTAATGTTTTAGTGGGGTCACTCAGCCTTGGGGTTCGAATCCCCTGAGCTAGTACTTGTACTAATAAACCTGCTTCCTGCCAGCTGTGGTACCCTCATTTCCTTGGTGCCAGCTTTCAGTTTGTCCTTTCCCAAGATTCAACAGTATTTCCTCTTTGCACCAAGATCCAGAGCAACAAACAGCCTGACTCATGCTTGGGACCCAACTTCACCCTCATCCCATTGTCTTGTAACTGCTGGCCCAGCACACGCTCTCTCCAGTTCAACCCCAACTCCCACACTGCTGGCCTGGCCTGGAGTCCAAGGCCACCTGGCCAGGCAGGAAGGCTGGAAATTTCCCAGACTTTGCAGAAACTGAAGCTACCCTCCCTGATCTCCTCTGTCTGATGGTTTGCCACCACTCCGCTCGGAGTAAGGATGAGCTCTCTCACGACCAAGGTTGCATCTCACTTCCACTTTGGAAAAGAATTTGGGCCAGGCACGGTGGCTTGTGCCTGTAAGCTTCAGCCTATAAAGCGGCCGGGGCTAGGGATCGCGGTTCGAGTCCCACCTGGGGCCTGTAGTGAGACCTAGTTCCCAAAAAAAGCTGGGCATGGTGGTGCACGCCTGTAATCCCAGCTACCTGGGAAGCTGAGACTGGGGATTGCTTAAGACTGTGGTACCCCGGGCAACGTGAGCCTGCAGTTCCACGGGCAAAAATAGCAAGACCTAGTGTCAAAAAAAATAATAATAATTTGGAAGACTAAATCCTCGGCATGAATGAGTTGGGCCATTCATTTTCCCAGTTTAGCATTTGCTCTCAGGACAGCTTTTGGGTCTCTATTGAATCAAGTATTTCCAGTGTTTGCTAGAGGACACAAGATTATATTCCAGATATATTCGATATTCGATGATTACTCCTTTCCTACACCTCCAACCCCTAACCAAAGAACCTAGCCAATTGTTAGATGTGAAGTATACTAAATCATCTTTTTTTTTGTTTTTCAACCTCTTTTTCTTTTAGTAATTTAGAAACACTGCCTAGAGCATCCATTGATGTTGTGGAAAAGAATAAAAATTTCTTTCCTTGTACATTTTCCCCTTCTCTCTCCTCAGGCAGCCCTTGTCCTTAAACATTTCCCCTTCAAGAGGTGCAGGTTCTTATACTTTAGTCCCCCATCTACCAGCTTGTCTCCCTGCAGGAACTTTCATTCTCTCTTTCTCTGTCTTGCAAATTTCACCAGCCTCTGGTGTCAAAAGGGTGTTGGTGGCCTTTCTCTTCTATCCGTTACTCAGCTTCTACAAGGAACCACCAGGCTCCCGGAACTCCCCACTTTCCAGGTTATCCCGGAAGTGAGTTCTGGTTTCAGAGAGATGGGGGGTGGGGTGTGGGAAGCCTCCTCTGAGAGCTGCAACTAGTTTCTCCTAGTGTATTTTAAATCAAATATCTTTTGCATTGACAAGGATTAATTTTTTTCCCAAACCTTCTCCTGTCTGGACTACATAGGAAATTTGTATTCCTTTTACTAACACTGCTTTGACTGTTTCCCATAAACTAATCCTTTAAGCCCCAGGGGGGCTTAAGGAGCAAGCACATTCTCCCTGCCCACAGCAGCATGACAAAGCATCCTACCTTGACTGACAATGATTGCTGGCAGGCCTACGGTGCTAGGAAGTTTCTCCCCCAGCCACAGATCTGGAGCCTTGAGGATTGGGGGCTGCAGAAGAGTTTGGGTCTCCCAGTTTCATGACAATGAGGATGATTATTCATGCCTACCGTGCCCTACTCCCAAGCCAGCCAGGAGAGCCCACAGAAGCAATGCTTGCAAATTCTTTAAAAACTGAGTCAGCAAATGTCTGACCTAAATAGTAGATTTATAATAAAATAGAGCTTCAATCTAAGACTACATCAATAACAACAGCAACAAATCTGTATTTCCAGGTTAGGACGCTTTTATTCTCTGAACCAAGTGATCATACAGACATTATTGTGTTCAATGAACTACATACACACCATAAAGTCTTGAATGTACCATTTCATCATGTTTAAACCCAGGTTGGAATTGTGTCATGAAAGGCATCCATGACTGCCCCTTGCAGGTTTTTTGTAAAACTCAGCGAAGTACATCTGAGCAGAGATACTCAGACACAGGACCATCAGCCATTTTTCCTTTTTCTTTTCCTTTTTGAGAGCAGGTCTTGCTGTGTTGCCGGGGGTAGTCCCAATCCCGTAAACTCAAACGATCCCCAGCCTCAGCCTCCCAGGTAGCTGGGATTACAGGTGCCTACCACTACACCCAGCTGCTTTCTTGAGACCAGGTCTCACTATGTCGCCCAGGGTAGTCTTGAACCCACAAACTCATGCGATCCTTGGCCTCTTGACACCCAGCGCTTGGGTTACAGGTGTGCACCACCACGCCCGGCTTGTCAGGCCATTTTGACAAAAGGAAATCATATGATAGTATACCTAGTAACCTAATTTTTAAGGCCATGAGTTTTTCCAAATGGTAGGTGATTTCTTTACTCACGAAACTTGATCAATTCTATTTCTGTGTCCGATGTGTATTCACCCTTGTCCAATGCTAACCTGGACTTAGATCAAAACACATTTGATTGAGCATTAAAAAATGAAGACCATGGAGGGAAAAGATAATGCAAAGGGCAAGCAAAATTTTGATCCCTGGATGGAGCTTGGAGTTCGGGGGAGTTCTGTGCCACACAGAAAGCAGAGAGCACACAGGAAGACAAGAAAGAACAGGTACATAAGCTGGGCATAGTAGCATGTGTTTGTAATCCCAGCACTGGGAGGCTGAGGTCAGGGATCGCTTGAGTTTGGGGGTTTGAAACTACCCCAGACAACATAGCGAGACTTAGTCTCAAAAAAAAGAAAGAAAGAAAGAAAGAAAGAAAGAAGGAAGGAAGGAAGGAAGGAAGGAAGGAAGGAAGGAAGGAAGGAAGGAAGGAAGGAAGGAAGGAAGGAAAGAAAGAAAGAAAGAAAGAAAGAAAGAAAGAAAGAAAGAAAGAAAGAAAGAAAGAAAGAAAGAAAGAAAGAAAGAAAGAAAGAAGATCAGGTACATAAATAAAATACAATTTAAAAATAACCTCCACACACACACCCCCACGCTGCCATCAAGTAACACTGAGACTTAAAAAGTTAACATAACAATAAAAAAGGGTAAAAAAAATCCAAATATAGACAAACATCTCCCCCCCTTATTTTGCAACTTTCTTTTCTATGTAAATAAAAAATGACAGAAATGTTATTAGCAATTACTAGGAATTGGGGCATATGAATGGAGAGTGACAAGCAGGACTGCAGAGTTTCTTTGGAGTAATAATACAAGCTTTTTAAAAAGTAGGTGATGGTGATAGTGGCACAGTGCTATGATATACAAAAACTTGAAGTATGTGCTTGGAATGATGGAGTTTGATGTGTTTATCAATAAAACTGAAAACAAAGAATTAAGTTGAAAATTAATGTTCTTTTTAAAAGAAGGAAATCTGCGCATGCCTGTAGGTGGCAGCCTAGGAAGCCACGGCTAGGGCCAGGGATCGCAGTTCAAGTCCTGCCAGGGGCACATAGCAAGACCTAGTTCCAAAAAAATAGCTGGGTGTGATGGTGTGCGCCTGTAATCCCAGCTACCTGGGAAGCTGAGGCTGGGGATAGCTTGAGTGTGGTACCCCGGGCAACATGAGCCTGCGGTTCCATGGGCAAAAATAGCAAGACCTAGTCTCAAAAGAAAAAAAAAAAAAAAAAAAGTCCGGGTAATATCCATAATTTAGAATTCAACAAACTTCTTACGATATCCTCCAGCCAAAATGTAGCTCCTTTGTGGAGAACCAGACCAGTAATAATTTCACATGACAGCCCAACACCCCTCCCCCACGCCATGACTCCTCAAGAATGAGGAGCAGAAGCCAGGCATGTTGATGCACACCTGTAATCCTAGCGCTGGGAGGCAAGAGACCTGGGATCGCTTGATTTCACGGGTTCAAGACTACCCCAGGCAACTTAGCAAGACCTGGTCTCAAAAAAGCAGCCATGGTGGGCACCTGTAATCCAACTACCTGGGAGGCTGAGGCTGGGGATCGCTTGAGTCTGTGGGATCGGGACTACTACGGGCAACATAGTAAGACCTAGTCTCAAAAAAAAAAAAAGTGAGGAGCAGAATAAAATAGAGATGGAATTTTGTGACTATGAGGTAGAATATTTGCACCAAACGATCCTCCTCTTGAAAATGGGAGTTAGCAGTAGCCACAGAACTGGACTCAATAGGTTTTCCCTAAGGTGGCATCTGAATGCAGTCCCAGCAGAGGGAGCTGAGAAGAGGGACTTGTGCAGTGTTCTGAGCTGGAAGAGACCTTCCGCTCAAGGCCATGGAGACACCACCCTGAATTCGTGACATCCCTCCAACACTAGTTCTCATGTTCTCGGCTGCATGTTAGGCAATAAAAGTTTTGATTTCTTCTTTTTTTGAGACTAGGTCTCGCTATTTTTGCCTGTGCTCTTGTTGCCCGGGGTACCACAGACTCAAGCAATCCCCAGCCTCAGCTTCCCAGGTAGCTGGGATTACAGGTGCACGCCACCACACCCAGCTATTTTTTTGGAACTAGGTCTCGCTACGGGCCCCTGACAGGACTGGAACCGCGATCCCTAGCCCCGGCCGCTTCATAGGCTGAAGCTTACAGGCACGAGCCACCACCGTGCCAGGCCCAAAAGTTTTGATTTCTTAACTGAGTTTGGTTTCTGAAATTATGGCTTTTCGTCACCAAAAAAATGGACCTTCACCTTAAGGGGGATGGGTAACAGACATTTCTGACCTTGGTCAGAGGAGGTTGAGCCTAAGTTTAGGATGCAAGAAACTGTAGTCCAGACTTTGCAGGTAAAAAACCTAGTAATACACCGGGCACGGTAGCGCCTGCCTGTAAGCGACAGCCTATGGAGTTGCAGCAGGGTCTGGGGGTCGTGGTTCAAGTCCCCTGCAGGGCAACACAACGAGACCTAGTCCCCAAAAAATAGTTGGGCATGGTGGTGTATGCCTGTAATCCCAGCTACCTGGGAAGCTGAGGCTGGGGATCGCTTGAGTCCTGGGCAACGTGAGCCTGTGGTTCCAACTGACAACAAAGGGAGACCTAGTCTCAAACAAAACAAAAGACCCAAAAAACCTAGTGTCATGTCTTAATAACCAGATACCTTCCTACAGATGATACCTCTAGATAAAAAGACTGATATAATTCAAATACATCACACTAAGTCAAATATTTAGCTTGTTTAATTCATGCCTGAAGCTTTAAGGAACTTTAGATAATGCACTCCAAATTTGTATCAAGTTTTCGTTCAGCCAAAGAGCTGAATCTCATTCTTTCCATTGACTGAAATTCGTCAAAAAATACCTAGGATGCAGGCAGTCCAAATG
Source organism: Uropsilus gracilis (assembly GCA_004024945.1). Lineage (NCBI taxonomy): Eukaryota > Metazoa > Chordata > Mammalia > Eulipotyphla > Talpidae > Uropsilus > Uropsilus gracilis. The sequence goes on from PVHY01027625.1 coordinate 15,616, forward strand.
AAAGAACGTTTAGAAGCAAATGGGGCAGGACATGGTGGCGCATGCCTGTAAGCGGCAGCCTAGGAAGACACGGCCGGGGCCAGGGATCACGGTTTGAGTCCCACCAGGGGCCCATAGCAAGACCTAGTCCCAAAAAAATAGCTGGGCATGGTGGTGCGTGCCTGTAATCCCAGCTACCTGGAAAGCTGAGGCTGGGGATTGCTTGAGTCTGTGGTACCCTGGGCAACGTGAACCTGCAGTTCCATGGGCAAAAATAGCAAGACCTAGTCCAGATAGATAGATAGATAGATAGATAGATAGATAGATAGATAGATAGATAGATAGATAGATAGATAGATAGATAGATAGATAGATAGATAGATAGATAGATAGATAGATAGATAGATAGATAGATAGATAGATAGATAGATAGATAGATAGATAGATAGATAGATAGATAGA
>PVHY01027626.1:0-15957 GCA_004024945.1 Uropsilus gracilis
TGGAGCAGATATTCTATGGAATGTTACACAGCTATGAAGAAAGGTAGAATGCTGGATTTGGGGGTGGGAGATTGGTTGGGTCATCAGGTTATTATGCTGAAGGGAATGTGTCAAATAGTGAAAGACAGATGTCACATGGTCTCTTTCCTGTACAGAACACAAATACCCAGACACAAGAGCCCTCAAACAAGAGAAGAAAATAAATTTGAACATGGCAAGAAGATAATGGTTACCAGAGGGAATAGGGTAAAGGATAGAAGATAATAAGGGAGGGAGACAGATAAGGTTTAGGCAATAGATAGTTTGGTGGAAGGAATTTTTTTAAAGTTTTGATTCTAGGGAGAAAAAAATGAAAGAATTCATTTGGGGAATAACTGCTTATATAAAAAACATTTTAAAACACTCTTTTGAAGAGATATTTTGCAGTCTGTGTAACACACAGTATATACTGTGTCTCACACAGTATATTCTGACTCTCAGGGAATTTTGGCAGAAGATAAAATCCTAATTGCTTTTTTGTTAGTTTATTTTCGTTCTCTTATGTATCTCTGTTTCTTCACCTTTTTCTTTGTTTCTCTCTGTCTTTTTCTCTCTATTCTCTGCTCTATATGTATTTGTCTTTATGTCTTTATTTTGAACTCTTTGTCTCTCTCTTTCTCTTTAGAGACTATGTCTCACTATGTTGTCTAGGGTAGTCTCAAACCCGCGGACTCAAGTGATCCCTAACCTCAGCCTCCCAGGTAGCTGGAATTACAAATGCATGCCACCACGCCCCAGCTGTCTCTCTCTTTCTACCTCCCCTCTCTCCCTCAATGGACACTACCCTTGCCCTAAAAAAAAAAGAAAGTAAAGAAGGGCAATGAGAGAAGCTTGTCTAATTAATGAGTTCTTAGTTCCTTCATCTGTAGGGCAGGATACAGTGGTTGGGGGTTTCTGTTGGACAGAATGATGCAGAGCTGGATTGTGGATAGAAGGGAAGCCAGGGAAACTGCCACCCTCCGTTAATTCTGTCAGCTTGATTAAAACAATAAACAAACAAAAAAAAACTTATAGAAAAATATCTAGCAACAATTTTATTGAAGTTTTAAATACTTTGAATTTAGATAAATAAATGCTAAGTTTTCTGGACAAACTACAGAAATTTATTTTCTCACAGTTCTGTGGGTTGGAAGTTCAAGGTGAGGAGGTTCTAGTGAGGAGGCTCTTTCTGAAGGGGCTGAGCTCTCTTTGTGTCCTCACAGCTCTCTGGTTTGCTTTGCCTTTTCTCTTTGAGGTATATGACCTGCAGATTATTGTATTGTATTATATTGTATTGTATTGTATTGTATTACCTGCACATGCATAACAGAGTCATTCGATATTTGCATGTATTGCAAATTAACCACAAGTCTAGTTACCATCTGTTACCACATTTGCTTACCAAATTTACTTATTTCCCTGTCATGAGGAGTTTAACAGATCTACTTTCTTAGCAACTTTCAAATATAAAATGTAGCACTATGATCGTTGGCTGTACTTTACACCCCTAGGACTTATTTGTGTTATACCTTTTTGACCACCCACCCTTACCCATTTCACCAACAACCCCACTATTCAATTTTTCAACTTTTGGCTCTTTTTTTTTTTTGACCTCTGTACTAGTAATATGACTTTACTCAATATACTCATTTTAACTCAATAACCTTACTATGTACAGGCATTCTGGCTAACTATATATCAATGATGTATATACCAACTATATACCAACACACTAACTACAAACTAATGATGATGAGGTGTGGTTTGAGAAGATACATTTGTTTTAGTCAGCAGTTGCCATCTTCAGTCAGACATACTGAAACAAACATATTAAAATGTATTATTCAGAATTTTAAAAGTAAGCACAAAAGAAGTTAAAAAAAAGATGCTATTTTATAAATTCACAGAAATGCTGAGGCATGTGTGTGGCTTTTTCAATGTTCCAATACAGATGGGAGGTTTTCAAACCCTCGTTCTCCCACCAGTGTTATTCCTAAACTCTTCTTTCTTAGACTTTGTCTATCTGTTGCTTGTTCTAACTGTTGTCCCTTGCCCCAGGTCAATATTTCTCTATTTAAATGTTTTTGGCAAATGCCCAGCCCAGGAATGTTCACAGATGAGCAAAAAAGGGCAAGTTCTTGTACCAGCCCTCAGGGAACTGTCAGACTGGTCTATACATGCAATTTTTGAGAATAAGGTGTGTTTTGCTCCCTTTGACTCTGGAAACCATTAGGAACAGACTGTCTTCATGTTCACTGCTAGCCAGGTATGGGTGAGGTAGAAGGTCATTGAAGGTGAGTCATGGAGCTCTCGCTGCAATAGAGCATATTCTTTTTTATTAAGTTTTTTTCGTAGTTGTAAGTTTTTTAGAACCAGATTCCAGAGTTCTAGAAAAGATAAATCTATCAATTTTTTTCCAGCTAATGAACTGTTTCTATGGAGGAACAGATCTTTAGAGACACTTTCTTCAATATTTTCAGTGATATCACACTTGTATTCCTTCTCACAAGTGCATGTAAATCTACCAATGAATTAAAATTAAAAGTATAGTTAGATTAAAGAAATCATCATAAGATCTTCAAAGTCTGCTTACAAACTGAACCAAAAGTTAAAATGGTAAAGACAGAGTATTTAATAAGATGATCAAGAAAGTCAATTAGTATATACTTATGGAGTACTTATAGTTATCAAATGGAGAATTACATTCCCCATCCCCTCACTCCCCACCACCTGCCACACACGTACTTTTCATAAAACACTGACAAAAAAGTTCTTAGACACAAAATTGTCTAAAGAAATTAGAACATTAGAAAATGGACAGTTCACATGTTCCAATAATCATTCAACAAAAGCACAAATCATTAATACAAGATGTTCTAACACCTGTGCTTTCAATTAAAATAACAAAATGGACAAATGGCAGAAATTTATTTTCTCAGTCTGGAGGCTCAAAGTTCAAGATGAGGGAGTTGCTATGTTGGTTCTGGTGAACCAGAACTTTCAATTAGAAATATCAAAATGAAATTACAGTTCATAACTAAGTTAAGGATTAATTAAGGAGAAAGGTAAGAATAAGGTAAGGATAAGAATACCTTATTCTTACCTTCCTCCTTAATTCTTACTCTTACCTTCCTCCTACGTTGGCAGCTTGAGTTCAATACCACATGGCACAAACCACAAACCACAGGTACCCGCACCTGAGCACCTGCTGATTTTACTTTTTAACTGGGATCCAGGATTAGTCAAGTGTGCTCTGTCCACACAGCAAGGTGTTGAAGTAAGTCTTTTATTTCTTCATTTTGGACAAGTTGGAGATACACCAACCTGCTGACCGGCTCCTCAGATAAATTTTTAGCAAATCAAGAATGAGAAAGGGCCTTTTACTGACCTACTAGGGAGCGCTACCATTGACCATACCCAAACAAATTTATTTTGGGCTCTACCTCAAAGTCAAAAGAATATACTTACTTGCAGATGTCACAAAGTCATAGCCTACTTGGTGGATGAAAGACTCAGAAAAATGATGGGCCTAAACTAACATGATGTAATTTATCAGATCCTACATTTAAGAGTTAAAAAAAAAAGAAAAATCCAAAAAGCTCGCTCTCATAGCCATCTTGAAAGTTGCAAACTGGTCATGCCATTAGTCTAATCTCTCTGTCTTGGAAATTTATCTAACACAAATTCCAAACAAGAAAGAGAGGTCATGCATAAAAAATAATTTATCATTTGAATAACCAATAAATGATTTTACTATGAAATAGTTCTATGGGCAGTCAGGTTTTATAAGGGCAATCCTATTTTTCTGTACTTGTTGATGTAGCTAATGGGAAGGGTGTCTGGGGGGATAGATCTTGGGGATTTTGATTGACTCAGCTCCAGAGTGCCGGCACAGACTGCCTTATTTACAACAAAGCAAGCACAGATTTCATTATTAACAACACGTTGTTCAAACTGAGGAGACGTAGAAATTGCCATACTTTTCACTGATTGGAACATGTCCAGGTTGCAGTGTGCAAATCAAGCACACCCACTGCAGTACAGAATGACCAGCTGGCACACAGCATGCCCAGAACTGCCATCAGGAGAAAATCGAACTTCTCTAGCCAAGGGGGTCCTTCCAGGGGACCCTGAGCCCCAATATGTCCGCACCAGCTTCTTCTGACCCTGATGCTCCTCCCTCAGCTTCTGCAAACATGTGTGTCCATGCTGTCTCACAGCACCCAGGCTGATCCTTAGCTCCATCGGGGTTTTATTTATAGGTCCTGACAGTTGAGACTATGATCAGAGGACCTGACATGAGAGTGAAGGAAAATGTTCAGAGTGATGTTTCATTTGAAGAGCGTGGTTCTGGTTCTCCATACAAAAAATAAATAACCTTCTTCAGAAAACTGTAAACTCCAGGTGGCAAATATGTTTTCCGGGAAGGAAGGAAGGTTGTAGTGGCTCTCTGCTTGCAGGCTTTGCATCAATGGGGCTGGAGGAAGTTAAACTAAAGAAGGAAAACTTCCAAAAGACAAAGGAGTGCTGTCTGCTGTGATATGTTAGGATGAAATAAACAGAAGTTCCAGTTCACTCTCGTTTCAACATGAAGACAGGGGCTAGTAATCCTGCCTGGGCAGGCCCATCCTGAGGCCCTGGCCCGGGATCCTGGTCTTCCCACTGCTCTCCCCCTGCACTGGCTTCTTCCTGAAGCAGCAGCAGATCCAGACCTTCAGAGAAACAGAAAAAGATTGTGTCATCCTGCAGCTCTTGCTGCAAAGTAAAGACAAGATTTCTTCAGAAAGTCTAGCAAATTTGGTGGAAGTTTTGACTCAGAGTCTGATACATACCCATTCCTGATTCTCCACCTACAGCATTAGGCACTCTCACCACCAAGTTCCAGCCCCCCCGCACACCAAGCCCCAGTCAGTGGTGGGTAAGCAGTCTGGGGTCACTCACTTCAACCAAATCAGTTCAATTAATTCCGTTTAGGAGAAAGGGCAGACAGCTGGAAAATCTCCTCAGACACTAGACCACAGCAGTTTTTAATGTTTTTTATTCTCTATTAAAAAAAAATTGTGGATGTTTACTGTAGACAATAGGGAAAACACAGAAATCTTGACAAAGAAAAGATTCTAAACAGAGAAAACAGGAAGGGCAATCACCTTACTCCTTGGGGTGGAGTTGGGACAGCCATTCCTCATTGACAGCACTTAAGTTAACCTTAGATATTCTACTATGTGCTGTTCTCTAGTAGCTTCTGTTCACATCTTGTCTCCATAACTAGTAACATCCAATCAATAAACCCTCAAATATAGTATTTATTAGGATTATTCCAGGTATCAAACATTAGGTCAACTGTTGGGGAGAGAACAAAAGATAGGATTTCTTTGCTCTTAAGAAGGTTAACATCTTAAGAGAAAGAATAGTTTCTTGCAGGTAGCTATGATCCCAGGTGTTCATGCTGATACAGGCAAGAAACAAATAGATGCTTTAGGAGTCACAGAGAGGAGAATGCTCCCAGCATGCCATCAAAGGTTTCTTGGAGGGGATAAGTTCGCACTAATTTTTAGAGGCTGAGATGGATTTTGACAGGCAGATATGGGCCTGGGGCAAAGATGTGAGGAGTAGAGGGAGGAGGCTCATACTCTCTCTCCTTGAACATTGTTTCTTCCAATACCCAATTCTTTATAAAGAGTATTTATGATGCTAATCTGGATGATGATGTTCTTATATCATGGTCCCTAAATAGAATACAAACATTGTCTTACCTCTTTGGTATTGCCTTAAATATGGCTTAAATAATGGATTATTTGGTGGCTCGCAAAAAGTGACAATTCTGTCTGAAAGTTGTGCTCTAGAAGGTGGAAACTGTATTAGTTCCCAACTCTGGGGTGGGAAGCCCACATGTAGTGATGTGCTAAGGATACAGCCTCAGGGACTCTTGCTTGTTCGGAAGGGAGAACCAACCACCTGTCAGAGGTTCCTCTGGACACCATGTTGTTTCTTCTGTCTAGAACAATAACCTCTTCCCCTTGGACCTGGCTCACCATTTTTTCAGGCTTAACTTCCCTGGACAGAACACTTATTCCACGGGCAAACCTGACAATAGTGGCTATTTATTTATTTGCTACATGGTGATATTTTCCTCCTTGTCCACCTTGAAGGGCAAGGATCACAGGAAGTGGTAGCTTCCTAGGGTCAAAAGGAGGATGCCTTTTCTGAGAAGGTCTTCAGTGAACTCAGTTACTGAAGAAAGGCGAGGGGAGAGGTCATCAGGGTTCAGGCACATCCTGTGCCAGCAGTCTATGCTGAGTCGGAGGTTGCCTGTGGTTTGGTTTCCCTCAGCAGGCTAACTAATGCCTCCCAGCTGGTGTGAAATTTCCTTTGAGAAATGAAGTCATCTCCAAAGTCCCTTAAAGTTGATCAAAGCCATAGTCTTCGTTTGACAAGGGAGAAATATGACAAAGAGAGGCCATGACTGCTATCTGAAGTTACTGATTTCTGTAGAGCCAGAGTTTGAGTTCAAATTGTGGTCTCCAAGCCTCCTCTCCCTCACACTGCTTGCTCCCTCATCTCTAAATGCAAAACTTCCCCCAAATAGTTAAAGTTTTCTTTGGAAACCCTGGGTCATGGGCTTCAATTTCAGTGTCCAAGTGGGGTTTTTTAGTTGACTGAGGTCAACTAAGGAATATAGGGGCTCTGAGTCAACAATCATACAATGGCTTGGCCTAAAGCTCATTTCCCAGGACCTCCACCTATAGCCTCTTCCCTGAAAATGGGAATAATTGTGACCACCTGGGCTCTGGTGAGAGGCATTTCATAATATTTCTGTTTTGCATGGAGAAAACCTCATGTTGTTTCTCAACAAGCCAGAGAACTTCTGGCATCGATTCTTTGCAAGCAAAATACCATTAGGCAATCCTTGTGTTGAAACACAGTGAAGCTTCTAAAATAAACCCAGGCTTTTTGACTTTTGTCTCAAAGACTCAGCCCTTAACCGATAGCTAGTGCAAACTATCCTGATTGTGACTGTCAAGAGACATGATTATGGTCAAATGTCCTGATCAAACAAATTTCTGCATCCCAACCAATGTGTTCCCAGGTCCCCCTGCATGGAACCCCTTTGGGGTTGAAGACAGTTTGACTCACTAGAGCTTTACCAATAGTAGAGCAGACTTCGCCAATTGTCTGCTGGTAAAAGGGGATGGATGGTAGGAGTGGGGGTTGAAGAAGGTGATGATGGTATCACAGAAGTCAATTATAAACCATTTGAAATTAGCCTATAGGAGGAAGGGGGAAATTATGCAAACTGCAACTCCCCCTTTCTGCTATGCACTATTCTAGAACACAGATGTTCTCCTAGTTTATTATGAGATGGGGCTGTATGGTGTGGCCAGACCCCTGGGTCCATCCAGCATGAAGCAGATTCTCCTCTTGTATTTCTATAAGAGGATGTTGGGTCTTGTGTCATCTCAGGATGAGCAGAGGTGGGAGATGTGGAGGCAAAATAGAGAAAAGTGTGGTTCAGGTACTGAGGACAGCAGTGATGGAGCAAGGGTCTCCTCCCTGTCTCCTCTGTCATTATGATCTGCTGCTGGGGTTCCTGAGGAACAAAGAGAAAATCCTCATGGTAGGCTGTGCCCATGGGGCTTACCTCCTGGCCTGGACCTACATTGTGTGTGTGTGATGTACATGTGCCTGTACTGATTGTAAGCATGTGAATGCACGCACATGTGAGCATGGGTGATGGAAATGCAAAGTTTGTCCCTGAACCACTCTGAGGAGGATAGTCCTGCAGCACAGAGAAAAGCTTCTTAAATGTATCACCTTTGTACCTTCACCAGGGGCTGGGGTGGGAGGCTGAGGGAAGAACATAATGATGAGGATGAAGCATGAATCTGTCTTTTTCCATGTTAACTTAGAAATTAGTGTAAAGTTTTGAACCTAACTGCATGGTATACACTCCATTTGTCTTATTACAAACAGTAGTTTAAATTCTTTGTCAGTTGAGAATATATGGAAAGCTGTGGTAATGTGTTTGCTTCGTGGTTTCAGATCCTGCCTTCCTCAACTCCCCAATCTAGAGCTTCTCTAGAAGTAAGAATTCCAGCACACCAGGAGTCAAGTTCTTGAAGTCCTGCAACAAGTTCTTTTTAGAAGCCAGAGGAATCTAGAGTCTGAGTAGCCACCGATGTTCTATGTGATCCCACGTAGGTGATTGTATAGCAAGACTTCATACTTCATTTAATCAAGGCTAGAAGGTGTCAGGCGCTATCATAGACCGGACTGGACTCATGCTGTGAAATGAGAAGCACCTCATTTTACTACCTTATCTGTCCCCAGAAAACTGCAGACAAGACAGGCATAGATACCTCTAACGAGTGGTAAATGTCACCATCCCTCCAATGTTTACCTAAAAAAGCATACCTTAAAGAGATAGCAATCATTTTGTGAGTGATCCCCCTGCCCCCAATTACCTCATAAAAACCGGTAAAATTAATCTGGTAACCAGTTTTATTATACCTTCACCATTTGCCTCCCTTTAAAATTCATCGTAAATTATGCTCTGTTCTTTATAAACACCCATTTCTTTTCTTAATGAAAGGTCATCTGGTTCATTAATTCCAGCCAATCCTTAGCTGCCAGTAGCTAAGCCATCTCTCTCATCCATCCTTTCTTTGTACCCTGTGTTCAGGTCTCAGCAAGAAGGTATGCAGCAGCTTTCAAGTTCAAGTGCTTCCTAGAGGTATGCAACTGTGTGGGAGCAATAGAGTCTAATATCAAGGGATCCCAGGTATGTGGGGAATCCCACTCCATTTGGTGAAGTTAATTTGCTCTACTAGGCAAAAAGAATTCAAAAGAAAATCTCTCAATCAAATGAACTTATCCACAGAGCAGAAGAGGAAGAAAGCAACTCTATTATTAAACAAGCATTAAATCAGAGTGTGATGTGCATTGTGGTGATCCCCACGCTGTTTAGATAACCCAACTTTAGCACATGGAAGTTTTCAAGTTGAGGTCTATCAAAACCATTCAGGCACACGAAAAACTTTGATTACTCCCCTAAATGCCTAGAAGAATGAAAATTGTGTTACCCAGAATTAGTGTTTTTATTATAAATAATATTTCTATCAGAAAAACCTATCCTTATTGTAATACAGACATCTGGTCTTCATCATATGGGTTGCCTTCCTTTCTCTTTGAATTCCTAGGTCTTTATCTCATTCCTTAACTCAGAACATATAACCTCAGTTTTAACTCATTGACCTTTGAATACCTATATGCCCTCCCATGGATACTGGGATATAATTGATCTTCCTTGATGACCTCTTTAAAGAGATCACTCCCAGAGCCTTGAGATGGAGATGTCTGGGCCACAAAGTTGGCAGGAGTTTTATTTATGTTCTATAAAGGTTTATGAACATTTCCCTTACTCATACAAAGACAATTCAGCCTCATGTTTACAATTTTTATTTGCCATTCCATCTTCTAAATGACAAATGAATAGCAGTACTGAACTAGTGGAGCAAGATCCAAAGTGGGGTCACCTGCATCTGGTTAGCTAATCTTTTCTAATGCTCACTGAGATGTCCTCAGGATAGCTAAGATTAGGTGACAGTGACAGCCAAACTGAGGCAGGGCTGCATGGCAGGAGCTGACCCAGTCTTTCATTGTTTTTTTGGTGGATAATAGAACTGCCGAGGCTTAGGAGATGTGGGGTTAAGATTACGGGCTGAGCGGCTGGGCACGGTGGCTATGCCTGTAAGCTTCAGCCTATGAAGCAGCTGGAGCTAGGGATCGCAGTTCGAGTCCCTCCCACCTGGGGCCCATAGTGAGACCTAGTCCCCCCAAAATAGCTGGGTATGGTGGCACACATCTGTAATTCCAGCTACCTGGGAAGCTGAGGTTGGGAATTGCTTGAGTCTGTGGTACCCTGGGCAACGAGAGCCTGCAGGTCCACAGGCAAAAATAGCAAGACCTAATTTCAAAAAAAAAAAAAAAAAAAAAGATTAAGGGCTGGGCCACAGTAAGCTTCTAAACACTCAGTGTAAACATTTCTATAGCAGGACTCCAAGCTTAGTGGATTTCAGACAACTTTGTTTTTCATTTTAAATCCACATGTCACAGTTTGAAACCCCTTAGCAAGAGAAATTTGGACAAAACTTAGGTACTTAGTAGGTAACATTCTTAGATGTGTTTGGGAATCCTCACAGCCCAGCAGGAAGCCAGAAGACCAGGAGCCTGCAGAGAGGCCTGGTTATCTCCCTTCAGCCACCCGGTTTTCTCATGATTTTGAGTGGGGTAGGAGCTGTGTACCTGGCTAGAATCTAGGGGAATTTGATCTATGTTTCTGGGGATGCAAATTGGCTTTCAGTTTCTAGTCTTCTCTTTCTATGTTCCTTTCCTCTGCCCTTTAGTCAACACCTTTGTTTTCCTAGTGAAAAAGACACATGCTGCTTTTAGATTCCTTTCTCCAGCTCCTGCTCTTTTCACTTGAATTTGTTCTTTCCAAGTGATACAAAAGGATACACACACACACACACACACACACACACACAGAGCCCACAGTGAGACCCATTCAATGATCTTCCTGGGGATCAAGAACATTCTTAATTTTTTTTTCAAGTGTGGCTCAAGATCAACATTAGAGTCACCAAGGCAAGTAAACATAGTTTCAACAGCAATAATAATATAATTAATGATTAAGAATTTACCATGACTATTACTAAAGACAGACACAAAGGCCAAGTGGGTTATGGATGTATTATATCCTTTAATTTTCCCAAAAAGTTATAAACTGGTAAAATTGCCTTTCAATCTACTCATGAGGAAATGGAAACTCAAATAGCTGCTAAACAGCCCTCCAACACTTGAAGAGGGGCTAGAATCAGTCACTAGTTCTGTTAACCTTTCACAAGAGATAGACAATGATGTGATATGTATGCATAAAGTATGTGTGTATATAGATGTGTGATCAAAAAACATTTAAATTCAATTAAAAAAGACTTTCACAAGAGAATGAGATTAGTGGCATGCCAAAATATGCTTATTTGGGAACAACAGAGAACTGTACTTTGGAACTGAATGGACACTGGCCATTCAGGTTAGGCATGGACTGAGTTTGTGGAATGGGTTTTTCTGTGGTCTGAGTCTTCCAGGTGGGAAAGGCAATCTGAAGCCTACCAGCTCCCACCCTGAAGCCCAGTGTGCAGGCTGAGGCTCGTGTGGACTAAGTATCACCTGCTCAGGGAACTCCAGCTCTGCTGAGAGGAGCTGCCACCCCACCAGCAGCTGGGGGAGGAGTTCACACAAGCCAGGTGAAGTTATCTTACTCAGAACAGCCAGAGGCTTCTCCCGGTTGTCACCGAAATGGGGAAATGGTCCTGGGAGAAAGGGTAGCGCTGCAATTTGCAACTGAATGGACCCTGGCCATTCAGGTTAGGTGCGAACTGAGTTTGTGGACTGAGTCCCCCCCCATCCCGGTCTGAGTCTCCCAGGTGGGAAAGGCAACCTGAAGCTACGTGGCACCAATACAAACTTAGAAAACAAGGACACTCACTACCAAAAGCACATAGGCAGAGTTAACCACAACAAGATAGGCTTCAATATGCCTAACACTAGAGCAGTACTCACTCAATATGTAGAGCGGATCTGAAAGGAAAACACAGGAAGGAGGAAGAATATAAATACTCAATCAAGCTCTAAGAAAAATAACTCACCACCAAAGGATAAACAATCTATAGAATCCAACATGGATGACATAGAAGAAATGCTCCATATGTCAGACAAAGAATTCAGAATCAACATGATAAAAACACTCAAAGAGGCCAAGGAAGAGAGGGAAAAAAGGGAAAGCAAAAGTGTAGAAGCTTAAAACAAATTAAGAGTAGTAGAAAAATATAAAAAAGAATGCAGCAAAATGAGCAATATCATTAACGTACAGAAAAACGAAATTGAAATAAGAAGCTACAGGAGATGCAATGCATAAGAGGAGCAATAGAAGAGCTCAAAAATGCAGGGAAGAGCCAAGAAAGCAGATTAGAAGAAATAGAAGAGTCAGCACATTAGAGGATACAGAAGTAGAGAAAATGAAGAAAGAGAAAGAGAGAGAAAGGCAGAGTAAGAAAACAGAAGAAAAATCAGAGATCTGTCAGATACCCTAAAGAAAACAAATATAAGAGTAACTGGAATACCAGAAAGTGAAGAGAAAGACATAGGATCTGAAAGGCTCTTCAAGGAAATAATGGAGGAAAATTTCCCAAACCTGAAGAAAGAAATGAAAATAGACATACAGGAAGCAAAAAGGACACCAAACTACTTTAATGAAAGAAGAAACACAGCAAGACACATCATAGTAAAACTTGTAAAAGCTAAAGACAAAGAAAAAATTAAGAGAATAACGAGAGAGGAAACAGATAACATAAAAAGGAAAACCAATCAGACTGACCTCAGATTTCTTAGGAGACACTCCAGCAAAGAGAGAATGGCGTCACTGGTTCAAAACTCTCCGAGACAAAAAGTGCCAACCAAGAATACTCTACCCAGCCAAGCTGTCCATCCTTTATGAAGGAAAGTCCAGAACCTTCTCAGACAAACAAAGCCTACAGAAATTTGCTACTACCAAACCCCCTCTCCAAGAACTCCTGAAGGAAGCCCTAAGATCGAAACCTGCAGAAGAATAAAAAGAATGAACAATAAAAAGAAAAGAATGAACAAACTAAAACAGAACCCCAAATGACCACCAGGAACCCATTGCTAAACTCTCAAACATCAATAATTACTCTAAATGTGAATGGGCTAACCTCATCAATCAAAAGACACAGAGTTGCAGATTGGATTAAAAGACAGAACCCAAAATTCTGCTGCCTCCAAGAAATACATCTGATCCCAAAAGACAAGCATAGATTGAAGGTAAAATGATGGAAAACAATTCTACAAGCAAACGCCCCACCCCCCCAAAGGCATCCTTATAGGAGACAAAGCAGATTTCAAAATAAAAAAAGTAATGAAGGGTAAAGAAGGTCACTACCTAATGGTTCAAGGGTCAACCAACCAAAACGACTTAGCAATTATCAACATATCCTAATCTAATGAGGGTGCACCAAGACATAAGACAGCTACTAAGAGAACTGAAAACAAATATAGATGAAAACACATATGTAGTAGGCGACTTCAACACCCCACTATCAACAAAAGACAAATCAAAAAAACAAAAACTACACAAGGACACAAAAGCTTTAAAAGAAGACCTAGACAAAATGGACTTATAAGACATCTACAGGAAGCTACATCCACAAGGATAAAAATACACCTTCTTCTCAAGTGCACATGTATCATTCTCTAAAATTGACCACATACTAGGCCACAAGGCAAACATGAATAAATACACAAAGATTAAAGTAATACCAACTCTTTTTCAGACCATAAGGGTATCAAACTAGAAATCAACAATGAAAAGAAAGCAAGAAGAACACCTAACACTTGAAGACTGAACAACATGCTTCTAAAGGAAGAATGGGTAACTGAAGAAATTAAGGAAGAAATTAAAACTTACTTTGAAACAAACGACAAAGAAGAAACAGCATTCCAAAATGTCTGGCATGCAGCAAAAGCATATCTAAGAGGAAGGTTGATAGCAATACAGGCACATATCAAAAACCAAGAAAATAACCAAAAAATCAACCTAATCTACCAACTTGAAAAATTAGAAAAAGAGCAACAAAAAAACCCAAAATTCAGCAGAAGACAAGAAATAACAAAAATAAAAGAAGAAAGAAATAATCTAGAAGCCAAAAAGACTATCCAAAAGATTAACAAAACCAAAAGCTGGTTCTTTGAAAAAATAAAAAAAATGATAAGCCCCTTGCAAAGCTCACAAAGGAAAGAAGAGAGAAAATCCTAATAAACAGAATCACAAATGAAAGAGAAGAAATTACAACAGACACAAAAGAAATTCAAAGGATAATAAGAGATTACTGTGAACAACTATATGGAAATAAATAGAACGACCTGGATGAGATGGATAGATACTTAGAAAGATACAACTCCCCAAAATTAAACAAAGAAGATATAGAAAACTTAAATAAACCAATCACAAGTAGTGAAATTGAAGCTGTCATCAAAACGCTAGCTAAAAACAAGAGTCCAGGACCATCAGGCTTTACAAATGAATTCTACCAGACATTCAAAGATAAAATAACGCCTGCGCTACTAAAGCTTTTCCAAAAAATTGAGAAAGAAGGAAAACTGCCAAACACATTCTACAAAGCAAACATCACACTCATACCAAAACCAAATAAGGAGCTGTCCAAGAAAGAAAACTATAGACCAGTTTCCTTATTGAACACAGAGGCAAAAATCTTAAACAAAATCCTGGCAAACCGAATTCAACGTTGCATAAAAAGCATCATTGACCATGACCAAGTGGGGTTATCTCAGGGACACAAGGATGGTTCAACATCCAGAAATCAATTAACATAATATACCACATCAACAAAGAGAAAAACAAAAACTACATGATAATATCATTAGATGCAGAGAAAGCATTCGACAAAGTCCAGCATCTATTCATGATAAAAGCCCTTGAAAAAAAATAGGGATTAAAGGAACTTACCTCAACATAATAAAAGCCATCTATGACAAACCTATGACAAATAATCATCCTAAATGGGGAAAAACTAAAGTCATTCCAGTTGAGATGTGGAACCAGGCAAGGAATCCCACTCTCCCCATTACTCTTTAACATTGTACTGAAGTTCTAGCCAGGGCGAGAAGGCAAGAGAAAGACATAAAAGGGCTACAAATAGGTAAAGAGGAATTGAAGCTCTCATTATATGCTGATGACATGATTCTCTATATAAAAAAACCCAAAAAAATCCATAGAAAGATTGCTTGAAATAATAAACCAGTTCAATAAGGTAGCTGGATACAAAATCAACACACAGAAGTCAGTGGCTTTCCTATATGCAAAAAGACCAATAGAAGAAGAAATCAGAAAAACCATTCCATTTGCCATTGCACCAAAAAAATTAAATACTTGGGAATAAACTTAACAAAAAACATGAAAGAATTATGCAAAGAAAATTTTAGAATGCTCCTAGAAGAGATAGAAGACATAAGGAAATGGAAAGACAGTCCCTGTTCATGGATTGGAAGAATTAATATTATCAAAATGGCCAACCTACCAAAGGCAATCTACAGATTCAATGCAATCCCAATAAAAATCCCAATGACATTTTTTAAAGATATAGAACAAAAAATACTGAAATTCATATGGGAATAACAAAAGACCTCATATATCAAAAAGCCTCCTGACCAGAAAAAAAGAGAAAGGAGGTATTACAATTCCAAACTTCAAACTATACCACAAAACCATAATAATTAAAACTGCTTGATACTGGCATGAAAACAGTCAGATCAATGGAACAGAATTGAATGCCCTGAAATAAAACCACACATATACAGTCAACTAATCTTTGACAAAGGAGTGAAAAACTTACCTTGGAACAAAGATAGCCTCTTCAATAAATGGTGCTGGGAAAATTGGACTAAGACATGCAAAAAAAAAAAAAAGGACCAAGACAACTTCCTTACCCCATGTACAAAAATCAACTCAAAATGGATAAGAGACTTCGAGGTCAAACCTGAAATCATAACATACATAGAGGAAAACTTGGGCAAAACTCTCCATGAATTACAATTCAGAAATCCCTTTCTGGAAACATCTACAGATGGCAAAAAAATGAAGGAAAACATAAACAGATGGACTACATCAAACTAAAAAGCTTCTGTACAGCAAAAGAGACAACAGAAAAAGCTAAAAGATGCCCAACCAAATGGGAAAAAATTTTTGCCTTCCACATGAGTGGCAAGGGTTTAATAATGAAGATCCACAAAGAACTCACACAACTAAACAAAAACAAAACAAAAAGCCCAATCAAAAAATGGGGAGAA
>PVHY01027627.1:0-16040 GCA_004024945.1 Uropsilus gracilis
TGTGTGTGTGTGTGTTTTCATTTTTTGTTTGTTTGTTTGTTTGATTTTCCCTATATCTGTCATATAAGTGAGACCATCCTGTACTTCTCTTTTTCTTTTTGGCTTATTTCTGCCAATATGAGTTTTTCCAGCTCCATCCAGGTCGCTGCAAATGACATGTGTTTGTCCTCCTTGATGGATGCGTAGTATTCCATCGTGTATATGTACCACATTTTTTTTAGCCAATCATCCGTTTGGGGATGTGAGGGCGATCTGGCTGCGACATCTGTCACCCCATTGATCGCCAGGGTTGATTCGGCTGATCTGGCTGGCTAGGCGGGTGTCCCCTTCCTCCCTCACCGCTCCATGTGCGTCCCTCCCGAAGCTGCGCGCTCGGTCGAAGAGGACGGCCTTCCCCGAATAGAGACGGACCGTACTTCGGTCGAGGGTATACGAGTAGCTGCGCTCCCCTGCTAGAACCTCCAAACAAGCTCTCAAGGTCCCCAAAATGCTTTTTTAAAAGTGTTGTGATTATACTCCTACCAGCTCTGTATGAGAGATTTTTTTTGTTCCTTCAATCCTCACCAACACATGAAATTGTCCACTTTTATTTTATACTTTTACAATATAATGAATGTGAAATTTTATATGTTATTCATTTAATTCAGAAATACCTTCACTGGTTTTCAAGGCATGCTAAGTTTCCCATTATATTGCAATGCTAACATTTAAGAGACCCTAATTTATGTTATTAATTCTAATTAAATTGAATGTTTAAATTATTTTTGTTACCTATCTAATGGATTTAAAATTATATTCTATTGTGAATTTCATTTGCATTAACACAATTACTAATGGGGATATTTTGTTAATGTGGTGTAGCATAATTGAATTTGCATTTGTATAACTCAAATATGACCATGACTTAGAAGAGAGAAAGCAAGAAATATTCTTCTCTGAAAGAAACACCTGCAAGCAAACAATATTTTAATTAGTATAAATTATGACCATTGAAATATATATTAAAAATTACAGTGTTGGTGAGGTTCAAATCAAGATGGCCATAGGGCTTCAGAATCTCATATCTTTATTTTAAAATTACATTGTTGTATTCCCCATGGTTTTCCCACCACCATATCACCAGTGAACCATCATTTTCATCTCTTGTGCTCATCCCTTCCCTGATTTTTTGCTCCCTCGCTCCCCTTCCCAAACTGTATGCTCTATTTCTGTTGTCACTTTGTTAGCTGTAACTTTTTCTTGACTTTTGTTTATTTTCCCTCTAAGTGATACTATACTGTTTTTGACTGTTTTTTCAGGCTTATGTTCGCTAGCATGATTCTACCTTTGTCCATCCATGTTATTAAAAATGCATCATATTTGTCTTTTTTGATTGCTGAATAACATTCCATTGTGTAAATATACCATAGTCCATTTGTCAGTTTTGGAACTTGTAGGTTGTTTTCATATCCTGGGTGTTATAAATAGTGCTAGTAGTGTTATAAAGTTGGAAGTACAGATGTCCTTTTGATTTAGTGCTTTGTTGTGTGTCCTTTGAGTAGATTCCCAGAAGTGGAATTGCTGGATTGAATGGCAGGTCCATTTTCATAGTTTGAGGGTCCTCCACACAGTTTCCATAGTGGCTGGATCAGTTTGCATTCCTACCAGCAGTGTAAGAGTTTTCTTTTTTCTCCCCATTCATATCAGCACTTGTTGCTCATTTCACTTTATTTATTTGTTTGTCTATCTATCTATCTATCTATCTATCTATCTATCTATCTATCTATCTATCTATCTATCTATCTATCTATCTATCTATCTATCTATCTATCTATCTATCTATCTATCTATCTATCTATCTATCTTTGATATGAATCATTCTTACTGGTATAAAGTGATATCTCACTGTCATTTTGATTTGTATTTCCTTGATTATTTGTGAGGTTACAAATTTTTTCATTTGCTTATTGGTCATTTGTATTTCTTCTTTAAAGAAGTATCTTTTAAGCTCTTCTGCCCATATTTGACTGAGTTTGTTGCTTTGTTTTTATTGAGTTGTGTGAGTACTTTGTGGATCTCAGATATTATACCCTTGTCAGTTAAGTGGAGTGTAAAAATTTTTTTTAAAATTCAGTTTGGTTTCTTTTTGCTTTGTTTATTGTACAAAGGCTTTTTAATTTAAAGTAGTCTCAGTTGTTTGTTTCTCTTCATTTTATTTGCATGGATAGATGTGTCCTGAAAGATATTTTTGTGATATAGGTCCCTATATTTTCTTATATGTGTAGTATAATTTAAAATCTGGGAATGTAATAGCACCATTTTCTTTTCTTTTGGTCAGAAGGTCTTTGGTGATTCAAGGTTTTCTGTTATTCCGTATGAAATACAGGAATATATGTCTATTTAAAGAATGTCATTGAAATTTTCATTGGGATTGCATTAAATCTGTAGATTGATTTTGGTAGGATGGTCATTTTGATAATGTCTAGTCTTCCACATTTGGAATTTCTTATCCTGCACATATCTCAATCTTATTGAGCTGTTATTAGTGACATTTTTTAGTTGACTTTTTCCTCTACCTTTTATTCTCAGGGTAGTACAAATAACCACATATCAAGAGTTACATTTATAATTTATTTTTTGCCTATTTGATAGAGAGTGAGAGATTGTGATTGTCATGAGCCTCTGATTTCCTTTACAGGTATTACTCAAGTCTCATGAATTTAAACTGGGAATAATGGAAAGAGAACATCAAGGTGCAAATATTCCTAACTCCTACTAGAATAATGTCCCCAAATTAATTGTTGTCCCTCAACTAAGTGAATTATTCTGTTCTATCAGTTATAAATTAAAGTAGAAGTCTGTCATGAAATCTTAAAATTTTTTTTCTATGTCTGCCATGTATATTAAATTATATCATTCTTTGCACAAGATTCATTAAACTCAATGGTGTTTTCTTTGTTTCCACTCTGACCAACAGATTTCTATCCTTATTAGTTACTGCAATATGCACTTTATACATTTCCCCGCACATTTATTTTCTTGTCTATTTATGTGAAACAGTTTGGCAGTGTTTAAGAGATTATCACCCTACTTTTGAAACAAACCAGTGGCTTCCTTTTGTTCTGTGAGTAAGTCATACACCTGACCTGTTCTGGCATTTGTCTTCTTACTGAGCTACTTTTGGTACCTCTTTTCCTCTTTCATGAGTTTTCAGCCACAATGACTCAACCTACAATATGCCCAATTTGTTTTATTCTTTGTACTATGTACCTGATTCTCCCCTTGTCTTTTGCATAACTTTTTTTCTCAGTTTGGTTTCAATGAAAATCTCCCCCTATGGAGATCTAGAGAAGTTGCCTTACTGCACCAAGTATATGGATCACTTCTTTCAAAGCATTTGTTTATAACTATAATTATCATGCTTGTATAATTACTTCTGCAATATATGTAACATCGTCATCCACCAAAAATATTGTAAATCTTGTCCATTGTCT
Organism: Uropsilus gracilis; assembly: GCA_004024945.1. Taxonomy (NCBI): domain Eukaryota; kingdom Metazoa; phylum Chordata; class Mammalia; order Eulipotyphla; family Talpidae; genus Uropsilus; species Uropsilus gracilis. The sequence goes on from PVHY01027627.1 coordinate 3,474, forward strand.
TCATATAATATTCCAGCTCTAGAATCATACCTGGCAATACTGCCCTGATAATCCTATATGGATAAAATGAACAAATTCACTCATTCAATCTGCTGGCAGTGCATTACTTCCATATTGCATGTGATTTTCTTTTTCGAAATTGTAAACCTTTTGGCTTAAATCAAAATGTATAAGGAAGAAATGGAAACCATGAATTTTATATAATGGAGAAAATACCAAATCAAAATCATTACACAGAAGGTTGTAAAAAATGTGCATATTTAATGGTTGTGCAGAATGTAACCAAATACTTAAATAAGATCATATAAATGTGATATTTCCATCTAGATATGATAGTCTCTTCTTGATAAATATGATATCAGGTAAAAATGGTAATATTCTAATGAAAGATACTATTGAGGCATTTTAGCATAGTTCTTATCTGGATCTTTCACATTGAATTATGGTTTGCATAACATTGAAGTTCAAAAGTCTTAAAAATGGAGATTTACTTTCACTTATATTTAAATGTATTGTGATGATTTCAGTTATAATCTTTAGTATTTCCTGTATAAAATCCTTAAGACATACTCTTTTTTTCAGTAAGTTTTAAAAAGGCCAAGAAACTTTACAGCAATTTGGTATGGTTCTTTTGTATGATATGACTGAGTTTTATGTCATAACTTTGGTCCTTTATCAACTAGTTCAAAAAATGAAACATAAATATTAATATTCAGTTTTACCATGGAATAAATCTTAATAATTTAAGATTTTCATTTTCATGTGTTTTTACCCATTTTTTATAATCTTACTATTGAGAACACATTTTATAATCATAATGTAATATTTCAGATATCTATATAAAGCTATATCAAGTACTGTGTCTACATTTCCATAACACTTTGAGTTTTTTCTAAGTTGTTATGATATAAACACATACCAATATGTAATTTTGAATGTAAGTACATCTCAAAGGCATATTTGTTATGAAGATATTTTTTTCTTCAAGAGAGTCATCAGTGCATTTTGTACCTCCTTGTTCCTCAGACTATAGATCATGGGATTCAGCATGGGAATGACAATGGTGTAAAAAACTGAGGTGACTTTATCCTGGATGGCTGAACCACTGGAAGTGGGTTTGAGATACATGGCCATAAGAGATCCGTAAAATATAATCACAGCTGTCAAATGGAACCCACAGGTGCTGAAAGCTTTAGACCTTCCTTCTTGAGATTGGATGCGAAGGATGCTGGAGAAAATGAAAGCATATGAAATGATGATTGTCAGGCTGGTGGCTCCTGTATTAAATCCAGCAGTGATAAAAATCAAACGTTCAGCAAAATAAGTGCTGGAACAGGAGAGTTTCATCAGAGGGACAATGTCACAGAAATAATGCTTAATGATATTTGAGTCACAGTAATCCAACTTTAACAAAATAACTTCATAAATCATGGTAAAAGTAAAACTTATTGAGAAGACAGCAGCCACCAGCAGAGAGCAGACCCGAGGGGACATGATGACATTGTAGAGCAGGGGACTCCCAATGGCCACATAACGGTCATAGGCCATTGCCACCAATATGTAGCACTCAGAGATGCCAAACCAAGAAAATAAAAAAAACTGAGTCATGCATGCACAGAAGGATATAGCTCTGTCTCTGCTTAAAATTCCTACCAGCATTTTTGGGACAATGACAGAAGAAAGACAGAGATCTATAAAAGACAAACTGCTGAGGAAATAATACATGGGAATATGAAGTTGCGTACTCAGCCAGATTATTGAGATCATGCTGCTATTTCCCACCATGGTAGCTATGTAAATCCCTAGGAAGAGGAAGAAAAGAGGCAGCTGAAGTTCCGGTTGGTCCGTTAATCCTGAAAGGAGAAACTCAGTCACTGTGGACTGATTTCTTATACCCATTCTCTTTTGGAAATCTGTGGATATGAGAGTAAAGAGTGAAATTAGATAGGCGTAGACCCAGCTCAGCCTCAATCCTGAATCCAACTTCCCTTATCACTTGAAGTAATTTGTGTCTACACTCTGGATGTTTCCATTAGAGAGTCAGTACTCAGGTGAAACTAGCAGTAAACAACTGTCTTCTATGGATTTTAGAAATGCACAAACTTTCATAGTCATATCAGTGTTTAAAATACTTCCAAAGTTAGAATTTTTAAGTCCAGAGTCGAAAAGCATCTAATCATAAAGACCATGGAGGAGGCTTTCTAAAGCAAATGGTTTAAAAGATTGATAAGAAAAGTCTTTGGACATGGAAAGTACTTTTTCCTGAAAACACACTTATTTAAGTTTTGACCCAGATTCCATGGTTTTAGCTGAAAGCTAGTTCTTGTTAAGGTAGTAATGGTTTCTGGGTAAGGATTCAAAGTGTGTTCAGCGGATATTAGGTATGGGACTGTGGTCATAGGAGTATGATAACCAAGTGTCTTAATTTCTTATGTTTTCAGATACCCTAAGTTAAATGAGCACATCTCTTAAGTGGATATTACAGGACCTCCAAAATAGCATAACCCACACTATTTTTGATATTCATTAGTAATCACCTCACCCCTCCATCCCCTTAAATACATTTCAATCCTATGAGGTCAGCACAATTAGAAAACTAAGTTGTTTTTCTGAAATACTCTCGAATTTATTCTATTCCTAAACTGATTTTCTGGTGATAAGTCTGGTTCCTTCCTATATTCTTGTAAACCTGTATGTTAAGAACAGATCCCACACCCCCACCTCTGCCAACCCACCATCTATGCTGTCTGAATCTCTGAGCATTTTCTAGGCTAGGCTGACCTTTGTCAAAAGCCACTGAGCAGTACTTAATGCATTTTTGCCAGTGCTGTCAATTTTGACAGAACAGGCCCCCAGGTATTTGTGTTCCCTGGTGGTTACCATGTATCACTTTCCCTTCTCTCAAGAAGTTCTCTTAGGTGGGAACAGATGTGGGATCTACCTGTTCTATGTTGAATTAGGCATAATCTCTAAAAATTCAGATCTTTTTCTATTTTCTCAGTTTAAGACTGCTCAGAATAACTTCTCTCTCTGTTTCTTTCTCTCTCTTTCCTTTTTCTCAGATTTCTGTGTTTGTTTATCCAGAAATTATAAAGATGCTCATTCATACCACACTTCACTAATAAATTCTCAATCTGACCAGCTTGGCATATAACCGTGAAAAGGTTTTTCAAGAAGCTGTTCCTGTCTTCCTATTTGCAGTCTTTACTACTTCATTAGGGCATACTTCATTTGGGACAGTGGAGTTCCCTGTGCTATCAATGCCTCCTCTTGATTTCCCAAGTCAGTTTAAAACAAGGAAGTTTTGGAACACTGAACATTTGATCTCTGAGTAAGCTCCAATCTATCGGTCCCAATCTACCGGTCTTTGGCACTTGAATTGGCTCATCTTTTTTCATCCTTCAGGCTGATGACAGAGGAATGATGTGCAAAATAGAGACTGTCCCATTGTGGTTTGCATGCTAGTGACATGGACCTGAATCCTTTATCCCTATTTCTCTTGCAAATGAGCATACACAGATGTAGTTAGTCACAGAAAACATACAGAGAAATAGAAAATAAAAGGAGACTATAGTTATCTTTAATAGTTCTGTATGCATTTCAAAGTATACTAAGTGATTTAAAAGGTGTTGTAAATACTTCAGTGCATGCAAAGTATCATTAGAATGATAAAAGTGAATAGTTTTTGCAAAGGTGAAAAGCTTGAACCGTATTGCCCAAGATAACAAAAACTGCACATAGAAGGTTATTTTAATTATATCAGAAGTCCATATTTAAGTAGTTAAAAGCAGAGTTAAAGTCAACTTTAATGCCATTAATTATGCACCTTATATGTCCATATCATCTCATTTTAACAAATAATATTGAAAAGTTATAATTAGATGTTTCAAAATATTTTTTAAAAATTTGGAATTCATAACAATTTATGCTATAGTACTTTTCAAGTTAAAGGAACATATTTTAAATGCTCGACATCTCCATGTTCATATCTGGGTACATATAGAATAAAAAAATTATTGAATAGCTTTTTTCCCCTTAATCTAACTTCACATTTCAATTTTCTCATTTTAATGAAGAAAAATTAGCTAAATTTTCAGAAATAATATGGAAGTATATCACTATATTTAATTTCAATACCAACTCTAATATTTACGGTATAACATTTGGATTATTAGGGTGTTTTTCAGTACTTCCTACTTTAATCAGTAATTGATGAACACTCCAAAGGATTTTATACAAATTGAATGAGATAGTCTTTGTGAATACAACTGTGTATTAAAGGCCTGTAGAAATATGTTTGTAGTGTTACAATTGAACTTTCAGGGCTGGTGTTTTCACCTGTTAACTTATATTAGCCACTGCGGCCATTAGACAAGGCGAGTGAACAACACACACTGAATCCAGATGGATTCCAAGCCTTCCTAACTCTAGACCAAGGCTCAGTGACTGCAAACTTGGCTGACAGCTGTGCTCATATGTACAATCAGAATTGATTTTAAGAGTATGTTTTAACACTACAAATATGGGCATCATACCTCTGAAACTCACCTTCCTCTTCTGAAGACTTAGCTGAGTATGACTTCTCCTAGCATCATGTTAGGATTAACATTAGATTAGTTACACTTTTCATCCTTCATTGTCTAAGCACCCACAACTAACAAGAATCAGGTTTACGCAAAAGTGTGATCCTCTACCCACTCAAATATTTTATGTCTGCAAATATAAGCAGATGTAATTCCCAAGGGTTTCTTACCTTCTGGGATTCGGACTTCATGATTATAAGAATCATTATTAGCAGTCTATCAAACTCTATTTAATATAAGGAAATCCAGTCATGCATTTTTTTCCCATCTGATTTTTTTTTCCTTTCAGACTTATTAGGCTAATTAACATAATCCCTTCCAGCTCCATCCATTTTGCTGTTGATGACATGAGTTTATTTATTTATTTTTTGGGTCATCTCTTCTTCAGTTATCTGGTTCATTTGCCTTATGAATTTATCAAGAAAAGCCTGCTGCTTTTCTGTTTTATGTCTGTGTTAAGTAAAACAAAGACAAACATCTGTCATTGGTCCTTTAAGCAGCCCCTTTAAGTTTGGAGAGTCAAACACAAGTCTTTGAGGATAAAGTCTGTTCTGCATATAAAGAACTGGAATTTACACTCATACTGGAGATGTGGGCTGTCATCTTCAAGTCCAACTCTAAATTAAAGTGATGTCCAGAAAGAAGTGAAATATCTCAGATTTAATTACCATTTTTGGGTTTTCTGTTGAATTAGCATTCACCTGTTTGCTATAAACCTTGACAAGACTGTTTACTTGAGCATTGCTCCTTGAAGATCAGTGATAATCTATTTTATGCAACCATCACTAAAATTATGCAGTTGCATACTTGGGTGTGTATTCTTATTTTAAAGAATGTTGAAATTCACTTTGTCAGACAATTTAATAATTGTGAATCAGTTAAGTGTTTTTCAAATTTTATCTTAAATATTTCTAAAATTAAGATCAACGCAGTTTTGAGTTCTGAAAAAAAATAGGCTGACTGTTGGATCATGATGTCTTCATTTCTGTAGAATGTTGAAAATGAGATCTCTTTTCTAACTGAATAGACTTTAGTGCTTCTACCAAATCTCTGCACTCTGAGAAGTGTTCAACCTCCCTCTTCTCACCTGTTCTTATTTTCTTGATTTTGTAAAGTTCTTCCCTACCTATTAGTATCAGCCAAACTCTCCAAAAGGTTAATTCCTATGGAGAGTCATGCTCCCCTGTATCAGTTTAACAGACCTCTTCTTGGGAGTGGTGTACCAACAATTCTAAAGCCTTCCCTTCACCAAACTCTGATATTGTATCCTCAAAACAGATTACTTACCCGATTTATTACCTAATTCATGTCCCCATGCTACAAAGAAATGATACACCTTCAATTTCATTCTGCCAACTCTCAAAATAGTTTTAAAAATATTTTACCAGTTTTCTAGTGATTATTGCTAATTATTTAATTCTGACCATAGTGTGTTCTAATAGGTTGTGTTGATAGTTCTCATTTATTTACTAATGTATTTTATTCTTTTGTTTCTGAAGCTTTTGAAGGAGAATGGATTTTTAAAAGGTTTAAATGATAAGGTCTTAAGTTCTTTTTTATTGATTATATATATATTTTTTTCTTACATCACTAATACCCCAAGTTCTCCCATAATCTCATCCCCCTTGAATACCCATCTGATACCTGTGTTCATCAATCCCTACCCCTTCCTTACTTGAATGCTTTATTTTTGTAATCAGTTTGGTCAGTTTGGTTTGAAATTTTTCTTGTCTTTTTGGTTTGCTGTTCCTATATCCCACATGTAAGTGAAAATATCCAGTATTTAACATTTTCTTTTTGGCTTAGTTTGCTGACAATTCCTTCTAGCTCCATCCATGTTGTTATGAATAACATGAGGTTGTATTTTTGGTTATGGATATTATTTCATTGTATTTAATTTATTTTTCAAATAATTTTATTTGTGTGTGTGTGTTTGTCTGTGTGTATGTGTGTATTTCACCTCTTTGTATTCCCCAGGGTTCTCCCACCACCTTCTCATGAGTGGACCGTCATTGCTGTCCTCCATGACTCTCCCCTCCCTGACCTGGCCACTCCCATCTGTGTTCCCAGCCCCATCTGTGTGTTTAAGGCTGGCTGTTAGCTTGTTTTGACTTTTCCTTCTGACCTTTTGTTTGTTTTCCTTATGTCTCAAATACAAGATAAATCATCTGGTTTCTGTCTTTTCCTTTCTGACTAATTTCTGCTAATATGATTCCTTCTAGTTCCATCCATGTTATCACAAATGCTTCAAATTTGTAATTTGTAATTGATGAACAATATTCCATGTGTAACAATACCATATCTTTTTCATCCAATCATCTGTTTTGGGGCATTTGGGTTGTTTCCATGTTCTCACAATTATAAATTGTGCTGTGATAAACATCCAAGTACCTGTGTCCCTTTGTATAAGTGTTTTGGTCTCCGTTTGTGTAGATTCCCAGAAGAGCAATTGCTGGGTCAAATGGTAGTTCCATTTCCTTTAATTTGAGGATCCTCCACACAACTTTCCATCATCATTGGACCAGTTTACATTCCCACCAGCAGTGTAAAAGTGTTCCTTTTTCTCTACATCCACACCAACATTTGTTGTTGCCTGCCTTTTTTAGCTTGAGTGCATGCACACACACACACACACACAAACACATGCCTATATCTTTATATACAGATATATATATCTGTATATACATATATATTTTACATATTGTCTATCCCAAGATTCTTCCATCACATTGTCACCTGTTCAACATCTTAATCCCTTGTGTCCATTCCTCCACTGATTTTACCCTCCCCTCTCTTGCTATATGCTTCAGTTCTGTTGACAGTTTAAAATTTTTCTAGTCTGGGGATGGTGGTGAGTGCCTGTAGGTGGCAGCCTAGGAAGACACGGCCAGGGCCAGGTATCACGGTTTGAGTCCCACTGGGGGCACGTAGTGAGACCTAGTCCCAAAAAATAGCTGGGCATGGTGGCATGCGACTGTAATCCCACCTACTTGGGAAGCTGAGGCTGGGGAAGCAACATGAGCCTGAGGTTCCACAGGTAAAAATAGCGAGACCTAGTTTCCAATAAAATAAAATAAAAATATAAAAATTTTCTTGACCATTTGTTTATTTCTTTTTCCTATTTTCCTCATATAAGTGAGACCACCTGTATTTCTCTTTTTCTTTCAGGCTTGTTTCTGCTAACATGATTCCTTCTAGCTCCATCCATTTTGCTGCAAATGACATAAGTTTGTCTTCTTTGATTGACAAATAATATTGCATTGTGTACATATATGACAATTTTCTGGCTCATTTGCCTGTTTTGGGACATTCGAGTTGTTTCCATATCTTGAGTATTGTAAATTGTGCTGCAATAAAATAAAATAAATAGTACAGGTATCCTTTTAAATTAGCGTTTTTGTGTCCTTTGGGTAAATTCCCAGAAGTGGGATTGTTGGTAGTGAAACTAATGAACTAATGATAGTTCCATTTTCATTAGTTTAAGGACCCTTCAATCAGCTTTCCAGAGTGGCTGGACCAGTTTGCATTCCCAACAGTAGGGTAAAACTGTTCTTTTCTTGCCACATCCACACCAGCATTTATTGTTACCTGGTTTTTTTATTATTTATTATTATTTTTATTTTATATGGGCCATTCTTATAGGTGGTTTTGATTTGCATTTCCCTGATGTTAGTGATGTTCAGTGTTGTGTTTCTTTAAAGAATGTCATTGGAATTTTTATAGGGATTGTATTGAATCTGTACATTGCTTTTGGTAGGATGATCATTTTGATGATGTTAATTATTTTAACCAATGAGCAGGGAATGTCTTTCCATTGTCATAAGACTTATGTCTCTTTACCATAATTATTTTTGTTCAATTTGTCTGTTTGGGCATATTTGAGTTGTTTCCATACCATGACTCTTGTGAATAAAAAATGTTGCAATAAACCTCTGAATACCGGTGTGCTTTTTGGTGAGTGATTTTATATCCATTGATTAGATTTCTAGAAGTGGAATCACTGGATCAATTGTAGCTCCAGTTTTAGTAGTTTGAGGGACCTCCGCACAGATTTTAATGTGGTTGGACCAGTTTGCATTCCCACTGGTGATTAAAAAAAAAAGTTCACTTTTCTCTGCCTCCTCACTAGCATTTGTTGTTGCCCATATTTGTTTTTATGTGGGCCATTCTCAGCATGGTGAGGTGGTTCATTGTGACTTTGATTTCCTTTTCCGTGATTGTAAGTAATGTTGAGCATTTTTTCTTATATCTTTGGCCTTTGTATTTCCTCTTAGAGAAATCTTTTAAGATCTTCCCATTTTTTGACTGGGATTTGGCTTTGTTTTTCTGAGTCATGTGTGTCTTTTGTAGATCTTTGATACCAGACCCTTATCAGATCTATGGAGTTCATTTTTTCCCTCCATTAGGTGTGTGTCTGTGTCTTTTAATTTTTTTATTGTTTCATTTTGCTGAACAGAAGGTTTTTTGGCTTGACATAACTCCAGTTGTTTATGTTTTCCTTTGTTATTTTTGCTTCTGTAGTCATATCCTGAAAGATATTTTTGAAATAAAGGTCAGAGAGTATTTTGCCTATGTCATCTCTCTATATTTAATGGTTTCAGGTCTTTTATCCATCTCAAGTTGGGTTTTATGCATGGTGTGAGGGAGGAGTCTAGCTTTTCATTTACATGTAATGTTCCAGTTTTCCCATATCCATTTATTGAAGATAATACTCTTATTCTAGTGTATATATTTTGCCCCATTAACATAGATTAGTTGACCATACATGTATGACTGTTTTTCTGGACTTTCAATTCTCTTCCATTGGTCTATTTATCTTTTTTGTTCTATACCATGCTATTATTATGGCTTTAAGTATAATTATTTTATTTCACTTTTCAGTTAATTTTTTTATGGAGGTAAATTTAATTTACAATTCTGAATACTCTGGGGTAATGGTTCACACTTCTATAAATGTGTATTACCACATCATGTACACCCATATATAATTTCAAATGTATACCCATAATCCACCAACATATACCTTAGGGCTCCATCTTCGCCTTATTCCTCACACCACTCTCACTCTTAGTACCATCAGTCCTGCAGCTATATTTTTAAGGGTTTTTTTTCCTTTAGCTTTGTCTTTTCCTTTATTTTGTTTTTCATATTTGTTATTTCTTTGTGGTAAGGACATTTAAGAAGTACTCTCTCAAAAACAACAGTGGCATTTATAGTCAATGTATGTATTCCTTCATGGTTGACTTCTTAAATTACTGAGTTTTAATAATTGCAGGTTTATTTATAATTTCCTGAGACAGGTATTTTAAATAGTTTCTGTGATTTCATTATTATAAGCTAATGCATTGAATGTACTTGTTCATGTTCCCTGTTAGACGTACAGGAAGAGTCTCTTTAAAACAAGCAGATACTATTATCTTCCAAATGTATGCTTATTTAAGTTCAGTTAGAAATGTCAAATTGTTTTTTCAAGAGGGTTTTTATTAAAATCCTACAAGCTCTGCCTGAGACATTTTTACTCCTTTAATTCTCACCAAAACATGGTGTTGTTCACTACATTCTTCTATGCTTTTCCAGTACAATGAGTATGAAATTGTATACACTATTCATTTAATTCAGAAATACCTTTACTGGTTTTCAGCACATGCTAATTTTCTAATATATATTGCACTGCTGATATTTAAGGGGACCTAATTTATGTTTTTAATTTTAATTAAATTAAATTTTATTAATATTTTTGTAGTCCAATGAAGATATTAATTTGCATTGCTGATACAGGGTAGTAATGCAGTTAAAAACTGTATTTGGTGCCAAAATACCCGGGTGGGTGGAGTCTGAAAAAACTGTGAGAAAAAATGGGCAGCAAGAAGAGACAGCATATAAAAAGGAAGGAACGAGGATAGAGAAAAAAAAGGAAAGAAATCAGAGAATGGAAGACAGAGAACAGGCCCATGTGACCTGACCAGGGTAAGCCCTCTGGAAGAGTAAGCTGGAGGTGGCAAGAAGTCATGGTGGCTGGCAGAAGAGTAGCCAATGTGGAAAGTATGGCACTACAGCAAGTTGGTATAGTAAGATGGTACCTGGAGATGGCCAGGGATTTGAAAAGCTGATTTGTGCATCGGTAATTGTAGAAGAAATTTGAAGAGCCCTGGAAAAGTGGAACAGCTCAGAATGCTGGAGAGAAGAAGCAAAGAGAAGATGCTGGAGAAGGACTGGGAGTTTGCAAAGTCCCTGCCTCAGGTTTGGAAGGGCAAAGGGGCACCATCTTGGAAATGTGTCTTTGGAACTTTTGGGACTGAAAATGGTGATTGGGGTAAGAAACTGGCCACTTATGGCAGTAAGGACTTTTTGTTTTCTTGGTTAATTTCCCTTCTTAACAAAATCCTATTGTTGAACTGCATTTGAGTGGCAACTGCTATGCACGGGTTAGACTCATCTGGTGAGAAAATGTTGCTTTTTCCCTATGACTTGCTAGTAGGTGGCTTTTGTCCATTTTAACCTGATATCATTGCCACAATTACTAATGGGGATTTTTTGTTAACTTGGTGTTGCATAATTGAATTTGATTTTGTGTAAATCAAATATAACTATGGATTGATATAGGAAAAAAAAGAGATATATTCTTCTCTGAAAGAAAGCCTGCAAGCAAATGATATTTTAGCCAGTATAAATTAAATGAGCATTGAAATATATAAAAACTATTGCTGTGTTGGTGAGATTCAAATCAAGATGGCCTTAGCTAAGGACTCAAAAATCTAATGTATTTCTTTTTTTTTAAAATTACATTATCATTCCCCAGGGTTCTCCCACCACCATATCTCACCACATATACATCATATTTGTATTTTTTGATTGCTGAATAACATTTGATTGTGTAAATATACCATAGCCTTTTCATCCATTTGTCAGTTTTGGGACTTTAGTTTGTTTCCATATCCTGGCTGTTGTAAATAGTGCTGCAATAAACATGGTAGTACAGGTGTCCTTTTGATTTAGTGTTTTTTTCTATGTCCTTTGGGTAGATTCCCAGAAGTGGAATTGCTGGATTGAATGGCAGTTCCATTTTCATAGTTTGACAGTTCTCCACACAGCTTCTCCAGTGGCTGGGCCAGATCGCATTCCTACCAGCAGTGTAAGAATTTTTTTTTCTCCCCATCCATGCCAGCACTTGTTGTTGCTCATTTTTGATTGTTTGTTTTTGATATGGGTCATTTTTACTGGTGTAAAGTGGCATCTCATGGTTTAACTTGCATTTCCCAGATTATTACTTAGGTTGCACAGTTTTTAAAATGTCTATTGTCCATTTATATTTCATCTTTGGAGAAGTGTCTTTTACGCACTTTTGCCCAATTTTAACTGAACTATTTGTTCTTTTTTATTGAGTTGTGTGAGTTCCTTTTGGAACTTAGATATTAGACCTTTATTAGTTAAGTGGAGTGCAAAATTTTTTTCTTATTCAGAGGGGTGTCTTTTTGTTTTGACTATTGTCTCTTTTGCTATATGGAAACTTTTTAATTTGATGTAGTCTCCACTCTTTTTTTTTTCATTTTTTTAAATTAATTGATCCCTCCTCCTCCCTCCAAATCCCCCCTCTGTATCCCCCTTCCTCCTCCCTCCATATCCCCCCTCTATATCCCCCCTTCAGTCACTCCTCCCATTTTTCTGCAAATTGTTGTTTGGTTAAGTTGATGTTTAGTTATTCGTTGTTTGGCCTGTTGTTCTCTTCTGATATGTGGTAAGTGTGTGTGTAGTTTGTTGTTGTTGTTGTTTTATTTTGTTTATTTATTTTTTTTTACCCCGGGGCTTTCCCACTTCACTAACATTTGTTAACTATCTTGATCTTTTGCACTCTTCACCTCCCCTGCCTTCTTCCTCTTCCTCCTCTCTCGCTCCATGGTTCAGTCCCATTGGTTGTTTTCATTTTTTATTTGTTTGTTTGATTTTCCCTATATCCCTCATATAAGTGAGACCATCCTGTACTTCT
>PVHY01027628.1:0-16080 GCA_004024945.1 Uropsilus gracilis
GGCACCCCCAGTTCAAACGCCCTCAGTTCGGCCTCAACCTGGCTGGGAAGGCGTCTTTCAGTTGCAAAATGCAGAACTGGGTCTTTTGTCCCAGGACCATTGCCTTAGCGACCCGCAGCCACCTGAGGGGACGGTCAGGGAGGGATCCTCACCTGACTTCCGCGGAGCTCTCACCCAGTTTCTGGTGCGGTGCGAGGGACTTATGTTTCCCTGTCGCCGGTGAGACTCAGCTGCCGTGAGCCTCAGCCCGCGTAAGCTGGGCCCTGAACTGGAGGCTTCTGGCACTCAAGACCGCTGGCCAGGCACCCCCAGTTCAAACGCCCTCTGAGGGGTATTTTAAAAGACTCATGAAATATCATATTGAAAGAGACTATTTTAAGGGGGGGAATACCAACACCCTAATTTTCTTTCTCAATTTCTATGCAGTATTCACAAATACTTAAAAAAAAAAAGTGACGCATTTGATCATTCCATTTTCTCTGCAATATTGTACAGTTTTATTGAGTACCTAAGTTTCCACAGGCAATATTTTTATTTTTGGTCTGGAATGAGGAAATGAGGAATGAGAACAAAATCAACATCACAGCCTTTATAAAATTATATTCCAGTGGGGAAAGATAGAATGTAATCAAGTAAGCAACAAACAAACCAACCACCTTAGGAAATTAAGGAGAGGAACTTGTGGGAAATAATTGGGTGCTAGGAATGATGTGAGGTTCTTAGGTGAAGTGATCTTTGGCAGTGAGGGAAGTATATCAAAACAGTGATGGATGTACCTGATGGATGATTACTCCTATCAGAGAGAACAGTAGATTTACATGTTCTGACAGAATTTGGTACATTTAAGAAACTTCCAGAATCCTGATGCCATACAGCCACACTGAGCAAAAGAAGTGTTAGAGAAGATAAAACTTGGCCAAGTGTCAGGACCAAATCAGTCAATATCTATAATCCATATAGAATTTTGTGTTTCCCTCCTTATAGTTCTTTAAGTGCATTTTTATATTTTTGTAAGAATGTTGTATTTCTCTGTGTGTTGTGCAAGGTACTGGAAGGTTTTGAAGGTTTTGGTTTGCTGCAGTCAGATTCAGTTTTAAAGGAAATATTCTGGTCACAAAATGAAGAGTCTATAGGCAGTAAATGTGGAGCAAAGATACCAATTAACAGCTTTTACAAGGAAGAATTTAATGCTTGTGTTAGACAGTGATAGTAAAGATAGCAAGAAATATGTGACTATGCAATAATATTTTAACTGGTATTGGGTTAGTTGAGGATTTTATTTTTTTTTTAAAGGAGAAAATGATGGTGCAAATGTTTTACTTGAAAGTGTAAATAAATGAAAGTTCATCAATGAAGATGGAGCATATATATGAGACAGGAGCAAGCTAAGGGATGGGGGGGGCATTGTCAGATGTGTATTTATAGATCAACTGATGTGGAGACAAACTCTAAGCTCCCAAAACATCACTTGGCTAGGTGAAGCTATGGATCAGGAGCTAAATAACGTTGAAATATATTGGTGTTGAGTGCCATGTAAAGTGAAGGGACTGAATGAGGAAAGGCATTTTAGTAGCATAGGGAATTTCTTTCACCTGTTTGGGAATATTTTCCAGACACTGCTATTTCCTGCTAATCTTTATATTTTTTCTAGGACAAAGGACAAAGTATTTCACAGATAGAAAAAAAAATATATGTTTTAAGACTTCCTGAAAAGGCAATGTTGAGAAATGAAGGACATGGATGATTGAGACAAATATTCCTTTCTTGCCCACATGTTACAACGTATTCCTCTTTGCAGTCCTTTAATTTTTCTCCCTTCTTTCTTCATACTTTTGTGTTGATCTGATGAAACAATGCCCTGGCATATTTAAGCCATCCTGGCACAGAATCATTACCCCTGCTCATATCTCTTCCAGTGTCCATGAGGTCCTCTAGTATCTTTTTTCCAGCTCATCTTTCTTGCTCTCTTGTCATTTTGGATAATAAAGAACCAACTCATAAATGTTTAATGGACAAGATAAGCTAATAAATACAGCTCTAAATATCATCCCCTTACAATAGTCAAAGAATTATCTGTCCTAAAATAATTCCTTATGCCAACCAAGAAGAGCTCTCTATAAAGTCAAACTGTTTTAAGTTAAAATTCAAAATAAAATCTACATTTCAAATGAGATATTAGCAGCTTTCCTGGCATTTTAATGATCCATCTTGCTTCTCATCTCAGTAACATTTTAATTTCACACTAATGAATAAAATTGTCTTTACTAATGAGGAAAGATCTGGCCAAGGAAATTAGTGATCTCTTAATTTATAAATTCTTGAATGGACATTGAATAAATCTAAATTAGAATTTCAGATTTCTAATAAGTCTCTGTGGGTGAGATTTTTTAAGCCTCTCACTCTGATGCCAAGAAAGCATGGATAAATTATGTTATCTAAAACTACTTCACCTGCAGTATGCTTTCTTTATTATAGTCATCAAAACGATGAAGGGAAAACAATGCATTTTTTATTCATCAGTCTGTTATTTACTTCTCATTGAAGGATATTGCTGGATAGATGGATTTGATTTTTGGTAAATTTTGGAATAGTAAGACATACATAAACATTATTAAATTACAGGGTATATTGATTGAAGGTAATAGAAAAGCAATTGCTCTATTCTATTCATTATATTTTGCAATGTATTTTTTGTAAAAGTTTCCAAATTTCAAATTTTTATTTTAAAAAGTAATATCTGAATACATTTCTGTTATCCAATTTCTAAAAATAAATATTTTTGAAATGTGACTTACATTTTTAACAGTAATTATGGAAATAGAAAAAATGGCATTAAATCAAAACTGCTTGAAAATATTAAAATTAGAGATTTGCAAGCATTAATTTATGAAGCTAAGATAAAGTACTTAAAGTTACCATTCAAGTATATGTTGATGTGTTAACTAGATTTTGCTCTATTTTTCTCAGTCTAGAGAAGTATAAACCTTGAATAACATAAAAAACTGATTTAAATTCAAGTTGAATTCATAATTGAAACTATACAAAGCATCTTGCTATCAAATAAACGTACTTTGCTTATCATATTATAAAATAGAAGGGCCAAATATTTTATACTTAAAAAATGCTACATAATTAAAAAGCAGGTCAGAGTAGTTTTGTACTCTCTCAGAAAAGGAAAAAAGCTCACCAGAATTTAATTCAACTCAGCTCATTTGGAATGTTTAAAATTCTTCTTATTCATTTGATAATAAAATGCATTCTTATTGAGGACAATGGGAAAATTAAAGAAAAATGGAAGACAAAACTCACCAACTTCTGCCACAATTAACATTTTAAAGTTGCAGAGAGTACTTTTTAAATATCACCACAGAATACAAAGCATGCACTTTCTAACTTAGTGCTATAGCATGAGGAGTTTCCCCTGACAGCAGCATTACTTTAAATTGCACTGTGGATAAATATAAGATAAATTAAAATAGGATTTTCGTGTTACTCACGTGATCATTCCTTTGTTGTTATATATTTATTGCCAGTAATACCCCTTCAACTTACTTTACACACTTCTCTAAGTGAAAGATATTTTGATAACAAATAACTTTTTCAGATCAATTTTCTCAAAATCATTTAAAATTTTCTTCATCTTCCAATCCGCAAACAAGGAATACCTTTTCATTTTTTGCATGTTTTCTTTGTCTTTTGGCGATGTCTTGTAGTTTTTTTTTTTTTAAGAACCTTGTGTTAAGTTTATTCCTTGATATTTAGTTATTTTTGATGTGACGGCAAGTAGAATTGTATCCTTAATTTCTTTCTTGTATAGTTTATTATTTGCATATAGGTGTGTAACAGATATTTGGGTATTGATTCTGGAACTTGTCACCTACTAATTTTTTTTTGTTGTTATTACAGTTTTTTAAATGGAGTCTTTAGGGTTTCCCCAGTATATTATTTCATCTGAAAATAGTGATGGTTTTATTTCCCTTTCAGTTTGGATCCCTTTTAGATCTGTCTTATCCTAATTGCTGTACCTGGAACTTCCAGTTCCATGGTGAATGGTAGCTGTGAAAGTGGACATCCTTGTTTTGTACCAGATCTTAGAGGGAAGGCTGACCATGTCTCAACATTGGATATGATGTTGACTATTCATTTGTCATATATGACTTTCATTATGTTGAGTTATATTCCTTGTATTCCCATTTTTGAGGGTTTATTTTTATCATAAATGGATATGGAATCTTATCAAGTATTTTCTCTTCATCTATATATAATGTGATCATACTATTTTTTTCCTTTCTTTATGTTGTGAACTAACATGATTGATCATATATTTAACTATAAGGAAGGAAGGAAGGATTTCTATTGTTCATAAAAATGAAATTCCTTTGAATTCATACCCCTTAGCATAGAGTCAACCTGTGGACCTAACTCAAGATGGGCTGGTCCCACACCATCTTGAGACTCTTGATATGAGTGACATCAATGTTGATTGCATCCTAAGAACTGTTTTTCTCCTGTTGTCTATACAGGTCTGTGTTTTTCTCGATTCTCTGATTTGCCTTATTTTTTCTATATTATTTTCATCTTCCAATTCAGTTTAGGTAAATTGTCCCCATAGGGCTTTCTTTTTATTATTATTAATTACTATTTATTATTATTTTATTATTTATTAGTGCTTATATATTTTTCACATCATTGTATACCCCAAGGTTGTTGCCGATGAACCATCATCCTGCCCTACCTTAGAGGACTCTCTGACAGCCCTGCCCCAAGCTGGTTATAGTAAACACTGTTCCTCTTAGCTCCAAGATTTGCCTGTAGAGATTTCTAGTGGAGTTTGTGAAGAACACCTGTGATCTTATCTGCTCAGATGGCAAGCAACTAAGGGCTGTAGTTTTCTATGAAATTCTGTACATGGAATTCTGTATATGAAATTCTTTTCTGCCTCATCCATGTGAGGTAGTGCTTCTAAAGCATTTTTTACATAAAACAAATTATTTTGAAAACTTTTGGCAGTGCCAAATACTTGTATATCCAGTATTTTGCTTGTATTAACTAAGTTTCTTTTTCAAAACAACCCTTCAAGAGCAATGTGATTATTTATCTTTATGTTTTAATAGCTGAAGACACTAAGGTCGAATCAGGTTAATGAATGTGTTTGATTAGATAATCAGTAAATATCAGGGTCAGGTCAGGAGGGGTGCAAGCCCTCATGACAAAGACCCCATGTTTGACCCTAATCCAGATGTCTTTTCAAAAACTACAATTCAAGACAAGCATGAGATACAATTTTAGAGCAAAAATAACCAACTAGCACAGCCAAGACACATTCAGTGCCTCCGTTTTATTTCCAAGAGTTGGGAGAGAATGAGAGAGAGAGAGAAGAGAGAGAGAGAGAATAAACAGGGGTAAATTAATTTGCTGGTGTTTCTAGTTAAGGTCATATTTGAGACTAGTAAGTTCTCTCTGACCACATTCTAGCCACTTTTCCACCAGACAAAGCTATTTTAGTACTACTTTTCTGTTAAATTATTAAAACATTTGCAAAGAAAAGAGACCCATAAATCACCAGAAAAATGCAAAGAGTTAGTACTTTTATTTGTTGAAAACACATTTTATAAGATATGTGAAGACTCAAATTTTGACAAGCAGACTTAATTGTGAAAAATAAATGCATCACAGTCACTTTAGAAGAGCTGGAGTCCTAGATACATTCAAACTCAAATTGATGAAAGTATGTCCCAAACTAGACAAAGGACAGATATGTTTACTTTACACTTACATTCAAAAGACCAAAAAACAAAATCAATTAAAAGGTGTTTTATTTTGCTTCAACAAATATGGGGAAACTTAAGAGCTAGTGTTGTACATAACTTGTATCTGGGTTGGTTATGATATTAACTGTGTTGGAGGGACAGAATGGGTTAATCACATCAGCTTGTTTACCATTGGGAAGTTCAAAAACTGCTTTTATAGTCAAAGGTATGTTACTAAAGAATACTTATCTGTAGAATAATCTCCCCGAAATATCTCTTTTTATAACAAGAAGTGCTGCAAGAGGTGATAATGTGACAGGAAAAAATACAGTACAAACATAAAAGTCAAAGGAACTTTTATCACCCAACTCCAGACATATGATTAAATCTGTTTCTTCCTATCCTAAGCTTTTCTGCACCATTTTTCTTCCCAAATATGATTGTATAAGTCTATCTCTATTTTCACTCCTCTTGCTCTTTTTCCTTCTAAATACAGAGTTCCTAAATGATGCAGAATATCAGGGCCTACTGAGAATAATTCTGAGCATTTTTTATAGTTAATTATGTTATGATTCATAAGAAAAATTAATCCTGAGGTTCATCATTTTTCTTTTTCTAATTTCTCCTCAAAAGCTGTCTTTCTGCCATTTCCTTGTTAATGTAAACCAGTTGTGGCTGTTGTTTGAAAATACTTCATCAGAATTAGCTTCAAGTGAGTCAGCTGATAGAAGAAATAGTAATAAATGAACATGTGTCAACAAGAGGGTTGTAGAACAGCAATATTCAGTTCCCTTTCAGCACAGCACAGACTATGGGATAATTTATAAAATGTCAAAAACAAATCTTTGAGGTAAAATATAGATGATACAAATTCTCTGATTACCTCATTACCAAAACAAATCTTTAATATAAATAAGTTAAAAGGAACAAAGTTGCACTTATGCTGCACACCTTTCAAAATTACTTGGAGAGTGTTGATTTTAAAACCTGGTAGCCTCTGATTTCTGATTTAAGAGTGAGAGTAATTCCAAAGTCTTATACATAGAAGGATTCCAGAATGAGTTTTGATTATTATTGGGTAGCAAATTGATTTATAGTAGTTATTTTTAAAAAATCAACTAGACAATGAAAAGCAAACAAAGTCATAAAAACAGATATTTTTTATATTTTCAATTCATTTTTCTTTGTGGATTTTTATAACGTTTTTTAAAGCACCCTTAATCTAAGACAAAGTCAAACAAAACCCTTTATCTACACTTTTAGGAACTTTCAGGTTAAAAGGGTGTCTTATCTGTGAATAGCTGATACATTGATTTTAAAATCCTTTTCAACACATTATAGAGGATTTCAGTTTATATTTGTTACACAATGGCTTTATGAAAGAAGCTAAATTGTAGGTGTATAATTCTATTCTTGATAGAAAATACACTTAACAGTTCCTGCAAATTAGCAAAGTATTGGTCCATAAGTACACAGGAGACTTTCATAAAGTAGTACGCTAATTAAGTTGATGCCAAACATGTATAATAGACTAACTTGTGAAAATTATAAATAGGAATAATTTCTATCATTAAAGTATATTTTGGGAAGAACTGAAAAACTGAATAAAATTTATCTTACATTTATTACATTACATTAAATTTATTTTATCCTATTGTTTTATTTGTTCATTTCCTTTTTTAGCCTAATCTTATGGTGTACACAAAGTAGCTTTAAAGGTATGTGGAAATATAATAGCTGGGCGTGGTGGCATGCACCTGTAATCCCAGCTACCTGGGAAGCTGAGGCTGGGGATTGCTTGAGTCCGTGGTACCCCGGCAACATGAACCTGCAGTTCCATGGGCAAAAAAATTAGTGAGACCTAATCTAAAAAAAAAAAAAAAAAAAAAAAAAGTATGTGGAAATATTGAATTTTGCAATTGATTTCCAAAAAGGGAAAATATTCCTATATTCCTTTTCCATTCTGTTCCACTCTTTCCTTAACTGTGAATGATATAAATGGGCAATAATAGCAAAGTCTTAAAATTATTTGTTTATCTGAAGAATTTCTATAAACATATGCAGTTCACAGTAATTACTCAAGAGAATATTAGATATGCTACCTATCATTCTACTTGTAATTGTATATATTTGACACCTATACATTATTAAGTCTACACATTATCAAATCATATGCACCAGTCCTGTCAAAAATTCTAGAAATCCTGCCATAGTCATTCTAAAAACTTGTTTAAACATTTAGCTCCTTCAGCATCCATACATCAAAATACTTAGATAAACACTGGCAGAAGTTTTAGATACACATTTTTATGTTCTTTATATTTTTATATTTAAGTGATCTGCTATCTTAAGTACATAAAATAAATATGTACCATTGAAGCTAAAATTGTCTTGTCAGATAAGATAATTAATGGCAATAATAGTAATATCCAAAATTAATAACCATGGTGTAATTCTCAATAATAATAATAATTCTCAAAAATAATAAGAAAATACTGTGTTTTCTGTTTCTACATTTTGGTTATCATCCTAGCATTCCATATTTCTTCTAAGCTCAGATATTAATATATTAATTATGAGGGGAAGATAAATGGTAAATATATAATGTACTTCTCTTACTTAAATGGGAATTGTCCATTGATTAACCGTCAAAAGTTGCTCAAATATAATCCCTATGAAAAATTGCAGGATTTTGTGAATCAGAGAATTTCTCATACTTCTTTTTCTAGCTTCAAGCTGTTTTTAAAAGATACAGACAGATATGATAGTAATTATAATCCAGACTCAAAGGAATCCTGTACTAATTTTGCAGGATTTTATTTCATTTCATACCTTCTGATTAGGTATCTGTAAATTAAGTGAATATATTATATATACATAATTATATAATGTATATAATTTAAATCTCACAATTTAAATTAAATTGTTCATAATTTAAATCAATTGAATATATGTAATTAAATATATATATCCATTAGTTACAGATTTCTGAATACTGAAGAGTTAAGATGAGAAGCCAGCACTCTGATCAGAAGTGCTTCAAGTTTAGAGATCAAGCATGTATTATTTTTCCTTTATTTCTTCTTTGTCTTTATTATAAATCAGCATGGAGACTTTGCTTTTTCTAGTAAGCTATGTAAACAGACAGATGTTGCCACTTCACCCTAACAATAGATGAAAAGCTGGACAAACTGAAAAGTCAACAACTCCTCTCTAGATGAAAAGAGAAATGAGGTCACAGCACAAAATGCTACTTTTAGAATTGGAAAGATTGGTGACTATGGACAATCATGACCAACTAGAGTGAAAATCTCCATGGGAACAAGTGGCCACGCTGGAAAACCTAAGCTCTAAAGACCAGTTGCTGGAGGTTCAATAGGAACAAATCAGAGAGTAAAATGCTCCAGGGAAACACAGTCTTGGGGGAGCCCCCAGACTTGTGAATTTTTATTTTCAGAAGCCAAACAACGTTCTCAGAATGAAAATTTCCAAAAAATGCTCTCAGACTTCCTGAGAAGGAGAAAAGGAATGTTTTTGAAATACCCAAAATGAGCAGGACATGATGGTGCACGACGGTAGTCCAAGCGCCCAGAGGCAAGAGGCCTGGGATCGCTTGAGTTCCCAGGTTCAAGACTACCCCGGGCAACATAGCGAGACCTAGTCTCAATAAATAAATAAACAAACAAACAAATACATACATACATACCCAAAATGTTCTTAAACAAGATCTATCCTCAGGAAAAAGTATATAACCTGAACCAAAGTTAACAATCTACTTTAGAGTAATGCACTCTAGCGATTCCTTTCCCACCAGAGTGAGTGGCTAAGAAGTGTTTGAGAAATTCACAATTTAAAACTCAGGTTCACTAACAAGCAAAAGTTAATCGTAGATTGATATGCTCTTTTTCCTCCCACACACTTCAACACTACATTGATAACATCCTATTTATAACAGTTCCTTTTACCTAGAATCTTGTCTAGCTTTTAAGAAAGCATTACAAAGCAGACTAAATGACAAAAAAATAGGTTGACATCAAAACCATACTCATATATGGCAGGAAAATTGGCATTATCAAGCAGGAATCATACAACATGACTAATAATGTAATAAAGTACACAGCATGCAAGAACAGATGGGCAGTGTAAGCAAACTTATGGATATTCAAACAAAGTGATCAAAAACTTTTTAACAGAAATGATGCCTTTGGGTTTAATGGTAGACTGAGCATGATGATACATCAATTAAAAGTTTTAGGTCTGAATAGCAGTGCAGAAAATGACTAAAAGAGTAGAAACAAAATTTTCATGAACTGCCTGTGATCATTGCTGAAGAGGAGAAAAAGGAAAAGAAGAAATAGTTGAAGAAGTCATTATGAATGTGAATTCCCCCCAAATAAATGTCAGGCACACACCATATATTTAGGAGATCAGAAAACTCCATACAGAATCAGTGAAGGGGGAAAAAACAAAACAACAGCATTATTGCTCATATTAAATAAAGTTTTGTAATTATTAAAATTTCAAAAATCAAAGATAAATTTAGGAAAGAACACGAAGAGAAAAATAACCTTACCCAAGAGGAGCAAAGGTAAGAATTATATCCTACTTCTCAGAATGCATTGGAAAAATAAAAGAACACCCACCAAAGTAGAATCCTCTACCCTGTGAAGTTTTCCTTCTGCTTGAAGGAAACAAAATTGAGAGATGTTGTTGTGAGTAGGATCTGACTTGCAGGGAATGGTTAAGGAAGTTCTTAGATCTTTAAAGTAAAGGAAAATTACATAGGACAGCAATACCTAACTACATAAAGGTAGGAAATAAATTGGAGAAGATATATCAAGTGAAATAAAATCATTATCAAATTACTTTTAATTCAAGCTAACAAAAGGAACAATGTATGCAATATAAATTAAGTATGATTCATATATATATTATATACACACATATATGTGATAGCAAAAGGATGGAAGGAAACAATTAGATTTAATTTGTTTTTATGAATTGTTTGGGAGGAAATAATTAGAGTTATTTTGTTTTTACTAGTTGTTTTTATCTATGAAACCCTATAGTTTACTTAAAGGTTGACTTGGCAATCAAACTCACGAAACAACGAAAATAACTCTTAGACTCTGTTAAAACGTGGTTAGTACCAAAGGGGAAGCAGGAAGATTCAAGGGTCAATTGCCATATTATGAAACTAACTCCCACCCCATAAGTGAAACATAAACACTTTAATGTGTAGCACTTACTCCAGAAATAGTTACACAAACAAATAGTAAATCAACAAAATTAGATTTTTGAAAGAAAGATTTGGATTAGTTTTAATATATAATTTTAATTTTTGGCAACTATTTAAAAAAACTTTCAAGGGAAGTCTAATATATGCTGATGATATGAAATGGAACCATACAACAATGTTGAATCTAAAACAATAAACAGAAAAGAGTACCAGATAAAAGTAGAAGCAAAGTACAAAAGCAAAGAATAGAAAACATTAACTAAAATGGCAGATTATATCAATAAAGTATAAAATGCAGTTATATCAATGATCAATATGAATAATAAAATTATAAATATACTAGTTCAGAGATTTTCATAGTGGATCAACAAATAAGACCTACTTACATGTTAAAACCAACTTTATACAATAAAATTGGTAAATAGAGGCAGATATGCCCTACTAACATCAATAAAAATACTTCAAGGGTAGTTATATTAATTTCAGACAGAATACTTTAAAGGAAGGAAGTTATTAGAGACACAAAAGGACATTACAGAATAATAAATGACAGTTTTCCATGAAGATATTGCAATTCTCAACTGAATGAACCTAATGACACCATGTCAGAATACTAGAAACAGAACTGATAGAACGATAAGAAGAAAAAGGTGAATTCCACTATTATAGTTTGAGGTGTTTCTCAGACTTATTTCTTCCATAGAAAGGAAAGACAGATTGGGCAGGAAGAAAATGAGTTAAGAACATAGTTGAACTAACACCATAAATTAGCTGACTGTAATACATGCCTATAGATTCCTGATTCAAAAACAGAGTACGTATTTTCCTCAAATACACATGAAATATTCATCAAGATAGTTAATTTTCTGGACTATATGAGACAAATTACTAAGTACAAAAGAAAAAAATTCCCTCAGACTATAATGCAGTTCAAGCTAGCAATTAATAATAAAGGGATAGATTTAAATGTACCAAAATATGTGAGAATTAAACAATACCCTTCTAAATAACACATGAGCTAAAAAGAAATCACAAGAAAAATGAGGAAATATCTTGAACAAACAAAAGCACGAATTATCAAAATTTGTGAATGTAGCAAGCTTGTGAATACAGCAGTGTCTACAATTAATTTATAGCATTCAATTAAATTTCCAAAATCAGTCATCTAAATTCCCACCTTAGAAAACTAGAAAAAGAGCAAATTCAATCCAAAGTAACAGAAGAACAATAATAAAAATTAGAATAAAACTAGCAGTGATTTTGGAAATACATCCATTAAAAAAAATGAATAAAACTAAAAGGTGTTTCTTGGTAAGAAGCCCCTATTTTAGCCAACTAAGAATAAAAAACATAAATATTAACATCAGACATGAAAGGGCATGAAAGATTAGTACAAATTCCATGGATATAAAAAAGAAAAGGAAGATGATGAAGAATTCATTGTCAACAAAACTGATTACTAGATAAGCAGATCAATTCTTTCAGATATAATCTCAATAAAGTAATAAAAAGTAATAAAGACTTGGAGAAGACAGGCCACATGGATATTTATAGCAGTTTTAATTTTAATTGTCACAACTGGAAGCAACAAAAATGTCCTTGAGACATTGAACATATTAATAAACTAGTGCACTCACCAAATGAAGAATTATTTACTACTAAAAATAAATTGCCAAGATCATGTAAAGACATGAAAGAAAAACATTATGAATTGAAAAAAATCAGTCAAAAGTCTACATACTGTGTGATTCCAATATTATGACATTCAAAAGTGGTAAAACTTTAAAATTTTTTTAAAAAGTAAACATCACTCATGATAAAAAGGGTCAGTGGTTGCTAGATATTTGGGAGGAAAGAGAGATGAGTGACTGTAGCACAGAGAAAGTTTAGGGTAGTGATAATACTCTATATAGCTATTTAGTGGGGGATACATTACCTGTTTCTCCAAACCAGTATGTCATGCAACACCAAAGTGAACCTTTAGGTTAATTGTGGATTTGGGATAATAACGATGTGTCCATGTACATTCAGGAATTGAAGTAACTGTACCCCTTTAATGGGGAATGATGATAATGTGAAGGCAGAGATTATATGGTATCTGTAGTTTTCACTCAGCTATGCATAAACCTAAAACTGCTCTTAAAGAAAAATCTATTTGTTCCTCTTTTAAACATATGTCTCTATTTATATTTACTTATATATTGGTGTGACATTGGTTTATAACCCTGTCTATAACATAGGGGTACAGGATTACTCCTTTCACATATACCTAACCATTCCCTCACACCACAAAGATTCCCCACAGAACCCCACAATAGTCCATTTCTCCACTTTGCTCTACCTGCCTCTCCCCTGGTAGCCTCAGTTCAGTATAATGAATTGGATTTAAATCAGTCAAAAAGTCAATAATCAATCAGTGGATCAATATTTGAATTATATACATGGTTACCTGGCAAATATGAAATTCTAGTGACAAATCATAATTGTCTTTAAAGGATATAGATTTTAAAAATGGTGATCCTACAAAGCATGTAAATTCGTTTTGTTTCTGTTTTATTAAAAGTAATTTGCAAGCTGTGTTTTTAATCTTGATGCATGATTTTCTGCAGGTTGGAAATATATCAAAACAGGAAAATTGAAATCCCTTGCAGAATTATCTTAAATATTCTAGTCCTGTGAGAAAAAAAAAAATCTTGCCATATTAAGGTAGCATCTGGAAATTATTGCTTCTCTTTAATATGAATGCAGATTCTATCTCTGAGAAAGTCATGAGTAACATTTTTGTTTATATTGTTATGAGTGTCTTTACTTTCCAAGAGTGAAAAAAACAAGAACGTGAAGCAAACTGTGGAGAATTTAGAGGCCAGGACTTAAAATAATTAGGGTCATGTAGGGTAAATGAGTTATCAGGGCTTTTCAAAGTCCCTATTCCATTAGCCTCTATGCCCTCCCAGTGAGCATACATACCTGACCCAATGTGTGTTTGCATGCATAAGTGGGTTCACCTGGGTCTAGGAGGGGGGGCAAAAGAGTGGAACCACCCTGGAAAGGAGGGAATACCAGTGGGAGAACCCCAGAGAGAGAAAACCCAGAGAAAGAGATGGTAGGCTCAGTTGCCTCCCAGTCCCCGCTGCCCAGTCTTGCCCATTGCCTTGCCTGCCTGCTTGTCCTACACATTCTAAATAATTCATGCATAGCCCAGTTGAATGCCAAGAATAATGCTTGTGTTTCCAACACACCATTTTTGTGCTCAACACAATTTAGAAAGAGGTGAAGGCACTCTTCATTAAGAAAGCCAACATGCTTGCCAGCCATACTAATCAGGCCTTTGTTCTTGGATTTTACTGAAAGGATCATGATGAATGATCTCAAAGACTGAGACAAGGTCATGGTCTGGGAAAGATAGGTGTTCATTGTTACTGATCGAAGCACTTGAAAGCTCCCATGTCCCAGATAAGGATACACTCCAACTCCAGGAGTGTGAGTGTCTGTGGAGCTTCACTGCTGTTCAATTATTCATTTATATCAGAATCACGTTTGCATATTTATTGCTTTGTTTGATTAAATCCAAGAATCTAGATAGTTAATGAATATCTGTTAGGCAGATTTCACCTTCTTGAAGATAAGGAAGTGGATGCAGACATGAAGTCAGCATTGAAAACCTCTTTTAGGTCTTCTCAGACCTCTATACTTGTATTATGGTAAAATTTAATTGGTATGGATATAAAACAGGATTTTTTTTTTACTGGTTACCTGAGTAACCAGTATATATACCTGAGTATATATATACTGAGTATATATATACCTGAGTATATATATATATATATATATATATATATATATATATATATATATATATAAAGAATATTAATGAAAAATAGAAAAGCAGGGCAACTTTCAGACCTATATACCAAAGCTTATGATCAGCATATATATGTAAATATGTATGTATTTACATTATATTTCACAACTACAAAATATCAACAAAGGGGAGAAAATATCATCAGACTAAATTACACAGTTAATTATTTGCACTTTATCCAGCCATACATGATATGGTTAGTATCCATTTTCAACTTTTAAATTAAATAAGTATTTTGTGATTATAAATATTAAAGTGTCAGGGAATTAGAAAAAAAATTAAAACCAATTCTACCTTTCAGAAGCTTGCTACAGTCAGTAGAGAAATGTTAGGTTACATAGCCTATTTTTGGTCTACAGAATGGCAGTTTCATTTAGTTACCTACTATGACAAAAATCTCAAGAAGTGCTGTGATATAGGCAATAAGAAAAGGATAAGGCAGGTGAGGGCATACCAAATAAGACCAATAACTATACAAATATGACAAATGTATAAAATAATAAAATAAAAAATAATAAAGGGAAGAAGTACTACAAATATTCAGGTGATGAGCTCAAGGAAAGGATTGTATTTCTAAAAGCAAAATTACAAGAAAGCACACACGACGAAAGTGTATACAAACATATGATAATTGAGAAATCACTGTGGTGCATGATTGTATCTGTAGCCAGATCTGGTATTTTGGTATTTTGGTTGAAATTAAACCATGAAGGGTCTCCGGCAGTGTGGAAGCAGTTTCAATTTTAGTCAATAGCACTGAAAGCACTGAACATTTCTGCAGAGAAAGTCAGAGCTGTGCTCTATATGATCAATAATGTGGTATTGATGCTGAGTGAATGATAGAGTCAAAGACAGAAGGGAGACCAGTCCAGAGACTCTTGCAGTTCACCTAGGATATGAAAAGACTGAATTAAACTGATAGAAATGCAAATAGGAAAGAAGAGCAAGAGAAGTGTCAGGGTACAATCAACAGTCCTGCTAAGGAAAGCAATGCATGGAGTGACATGGGTTCTAAATCAAAAAAATGGTGAAGGGAATTTATTTTTTTTTAATTTATTTATTTTTTTTTTCAATATTCTTACTTTATTGCCAGACTTAGTGGAAACAGAGAGTACAAGCTGTAAACCAGGATTTCCCCTCTCTTTTGTCTTTTTTTTTAATTAATTAATTTATTTATTTATTTATTTTACCGGGATTCACCCCCCCCACCCTCCCTGACCATTCCCCCT
>PVHY01027629.1:0-18137 GCA_004024945.1 Uropsilus gracilis
CAGTCCCTGGAAGCCGGGGCGCATGGAAGGGCGAGCGGCCTCGGGTCGGCCCGCCCCAGCGCCGGGACCTACTGGCGCGCAAAGCGGGGTGGGGGGGGTTTTTGGGGGGGCCCCTCCATCTCTGTCTTACTTTTTACTCCAGATAAACTTCAGAGCAACCAGAATAGGTGCAACAGCAACCCCAACATAGAACGGGTGAGGGACCAGGCAAAAGTCCAGCCCACAGACCGGAGCAGGACACAGCAGATGAACAACCAAGAGAACCAGTATAAGTAAGACCAGAAAAACAACCATAGAGACACGATGTCACCAGGCGCACTTCTACACTGTCTGGGCCAAAACCCGGGATTTCAACGTGGAGATACATTCAAGGAGAGCAACACACCCTCCCCTCATCAAGGGAGAGGAGAGGGTGACCAAAGAGGGGATAATGGGCCCCACACCAAAACTGCCAAAGGAAGCAGAGGAGATAACCTTCAAAAGCCACTCGCAGAAGCCTGAACTCATGGGCCGGGCACGGTGGCTCGTGCCTGTAAGCTTCAGCCTATGAAGCAGCCGGGACTAGGGATTGCGGTTCGAGCCCCGCCTGGGGCCCATAGCGAGACTTAGTTCCAAACAATAGCTGGGCGTGGTGGCGCGCACCTGTAATCCCAGCTACCTGGGAAGCTGAGGCTGGGAATTGCCTGAGTCTGTAGTACCCTGGGCAACGAGAGCCTGCGGTTCCACGAGCAAATATAGCAAGACCTAGTCTCAAAGCCTGAACTCAGAGAAATTTCTTGACCAACACTGGCAGGAGGCAAGACCCCCAAAGCCCGACACCAGAGCCATAAGGAAAAGCAGCAAAGCAAAGGCGAGGGGATTGGATTGGAGAGGATGGCCTGCAGCAAGAAAACATGGACAGATCACAAACGAATATAACCTGGCCACCCAACATAACTTAAGACTGAAAATCTAGCAGCAAGGTGTACCTGGACCCAACAATGTAGTCCCTCACGCAGAGAAAAGACACTAACATAGGAAAGAGACTAATGGACTCTGCACAGCTAATAAATAACAAAGAGTGGGGTGTGAGAGAATGGAGGGAGCATCGGAGGGAAGAGGGAGGGGGAAAATTATATAACAGAGAGGTTGTAACCTAAAGAACAAAATAAAATTATTTAAAAAAAAAAGATAAAAAAAACCAGTCATCGGAGTTTACTTCTTTTGTTTACCTATCTGTTTGCACCTATCTATTCCCTTAAAGAATTTAGGAATGAAGTTGGCCACATACATATAGCCAATTAATCTTTGACAAAGGAGGGAAAAACTTACATTGGAACAAAGATAGCCTCTTCAACAAATGGTGCTGGGAAAAATGGACTAAGACATGCAAAAAAATGGACCAAGACATCTCTCTCACACCATGTAAAAAATTAATTCAAAATGGATAAAAGACTTAGATATCAGACCTGAAACCATAACATACATAGAGGAAAACTTGGGCAAAGCCCTCCATGAAGTACAGTTCAGAAATCCCTTTCTGGAATCATCTGCAGAAGGCAAAAAGTTGAAGGAAAACATAAACAGATGGGACTTCATCAAACTAAAAAGCTTCTGTACGGCAAAAGAGACAACAGAAAAAACTAAAAGAAGTCCAACCAAATGGGAAAAAAATTTTGCCCTCCACAAGAGTGATAAAGGATTAATAACACAGATCCACAAGGAACTCACACAACTAAACAAAAACAAAACAAGATGCCCAATCAAAAAGTGGGAGATCTAAAAAGACACTTCTCCAAAGAGGAGATACAAATGGCCAACAGGCACATGAAAAACTGCTCAATATCACTAACAATCAGAGAAATGCAAATCAAAACCACAATGAGATACCACTTTACACCAGTAAGAATGGTCCACATCAAAAAAACAGGCAACAACAAGTGCTGGCGAGGATGTGGAGAGAAAGGAACACTCTTACACTGCTGGTGGGAATGTAAACTAGTCCAGCCACTATGGAAAGCAGTATGGAGAACCCTCAAACTAATGAAAATGGAATTACCATTTGACCCAGCAGTCGCACTTCTGGGAATCTACCCAAAGGAGACCTCAATGTGGGTACAAAAGGACACCTGTGCTCGGATGTTTACTGCAGCACTATTTATAATAGCAAGGTCATGGAAACAACCCAAATGCCCCAGAACAGATGACTGGATGAAAAAGATGTGGTATATATACACAATGGAGTACTACTCATCAATGAAAAATGACAAATTTGATGAATTTATGGAAACCTGGATGTACCTAGAAGAAATCATTCTAGCAGAAACGAGCCAGATAGAAAGGGACAGGAACCAAATGGCTTCACTAATATATGGTCAACCAAATGAAACTGCACAAGGGGAGAGTGGGGACCAGCTGGAGCGGGTGGGAAGGGGAGGTGGTGGGTGACCCCCAGGGACTGAAATTATGTGAAATATAATAAATAAATTTTTTTTAAAAATGCAGTTGGCAAATAGGTTATTTTTTACTTAGTCATGAATGGTCTCATCTTGTGCAACTTATCCAGTAGAGCTGGTGGTCACCAGTTGATTCCTGCAAAAATCCTTCTTGTACATGCAGGTCACTCCTGTAATTCTCTGCCCCCATGGCCCAAGAATAAGCTACATCCCCATAGTCTTATAGAACTTATGAACACACATTAGGATGTTATTCAGGCTGAGAGTGGTCTCTTCATCTGCTTTGCCATTTTGATTATACGTAAGACCGAATTGCATGTATTTAAGAACATCTTGTTTGTGTATTCTTCCTCACAGCATAGCCCACTCTTTCCTCAAAATGTAAATTTTAGAGAACTTTTGAGGTTTCTGTGGATTTTGATGCCTAAAAAAGTGATTTCATTGGTTCACTTTCATACCTACTGTTTTATTTACTGAACATCAAAGATTCTGGATACAGAAATAGTATCTGGATACAGAAAGAGGAAGGGTGATGACCAACTCAGTATCAGTGGAGAAAGGGATGCGGGGAACTGGGTAAAGTGGCCTCAGAGATGCCAATGACCTGTTGCAATAGAAGCAGCTTTGAGGGGCAGTTGTCACATCTGTTAGAGTCATATGTTTCCCTCTTACAGGTTGTCCAGCCACAGGTTTTAGTCATTTTCGACCTTAGCGATCATTAGAATTACCCAGATCAAACAAACTTGATCTCTTGAAACCAGACACAGTCTACTCTGACTTATAGTTTCACCACCATCTGTGATTTAGAAGGATGTGGTCAATTCATTGTTTTCTTAATCACCAGCTTTATTTCAGTTCTTTAGTAAGTGGGCTCTGTTCTGAAGCCAATTTTGGGAACAACTATACATAAATTTGACAAGGATAGAGCAGTTCTTTCTCATGTACCTTTTTCATCACACTTATCTCAGCTCCCAGAATTCAGTAATTAATATGAAAAGTTAATTGACTTGGCACTTAGACAAACCATGGGTTAATGGGGGAAATCGACTTATCCTATTTGTTAACCATGTAAATAGTGAGGTTTCTATCCATGGTGTTTCAACCATGTGCCAAGCTTTGTTCTGAGTACTATCTATGCATTATGTCATTTAATCATACCATTTGAGGAATATGTTATTGTCATCCCCAAGGTGTAGATAAGGAAACTAAGAATCAAAGAATTTAAAGAACTTTCTAGGATCACACAACCAATAAGCAGTGTGAGGCACCATTCGAACTCAACTGTAACTGTGTTGTACCTGTGTTGTATGTGCAACATCTTGGTTCAGGTTGCCTGAGTTAAAAAAAAAAAAAAAGGAAAGGAAAGGAAAGTATTATTGGATCAGAAACTTCAAATCAGGTTATAGAAAACATCAAAAGCTAGTTTGTTCAGAAGAAAGATATCACCTCTTATCCAATTTTCCCAAGAGTGTCACTATGTCTCTAAATGTCTTAAAAGACATTTCTCCTAAGAAATGTCTTATATTGAAGACAAGATAGTATCCCTATGGTATGTTTACAAAACTGATCAGCAAAAGAATAAAGCATGCATTAATCATAATCTGACTATCAGATGAATAAACCGTGCTTTTTCAATTCAAAATTACAGAGAATATTATTTTAGTCCTGATAATATATCTACAAATTACCTGAATGATTTTTTTCCCAGTGAAACAGAAGATGCTATCTATTTCCCTTTAATGTATTTCTCCATGCAACTTTTAACAGGAGGGTTTCAACCTCATTTTACTGCTTCCTGAGAGAAAATTAGAGATGGCAGTAATATTCATCCTAAAGATTTTGGTCCAAGCTGTGAACAGAAAGGACTTATTTGATGAAAATGGACATTTGAAAAAAGCCAATAAAAGTGATTAACTGCTCTGTATTAATTTGGCAATAAATTATCTGGAAATGAGGCTCTCAAAATTCATTGGCCTTGATGGTAACCTAACTTCTTGCTGCAAATGACTAAAAGAGGAAAAAATACATAGAGTTATATACCTAACAGCTATCTGATGGAATCCTCGCTTCCAGATCATTCTTGGGAGCTCTAGAAATAGGATTTTTGTTTTCTTTTTTCACCCATGTTGATCATCTTTGTCCAAATGTAGGCATGAATTTTTCTCTCTGTTGATGCTTGACTAGAGAATTACTGCAAAAGAGATTTGGCCATTTCTCATGGAGAAAGAGCATATAGGTGTGCAAGCGTGTGTGTGCATGCAAGCATGTGAGCACATCTAGGAGCTCACCCCAGGACTCGATGTCACAGGCCAAGCCATCACTCATAAGGATGCACTGGCAGCCTGCAAAGGTCACCTGGTTCCACAGAAATCACCCAAGCTGAAGAGCCACACAGGACCATGTGACCATCAGCATCTCCCTAACCTTATTATTCAGACAAAAACTAAAGGGAATGTTGTCCCTACTCACCCAGGGCTGACATTCCACGGGTCCTACTTCGGTGCATCTCTTCTGCAACCTCGCTGACCTGCTCCTGCGACAGAAGAGACAGCTGGCACCTGTGCCCAGTGATTTAACGTTGCATTGGAAAAGTTATCTGGGCATGGGGTGGGGTTGCAAAGAATCAGAAATCAGTGGGAAATAACGATGTAATATATATATATAGACATACATATACACACACATACATATATATGTGTGTATATATGTGCAATCAATAAAAAATTAATAATAAAAAAAGAAATCAGTGGGAAAATCAACACCCTTAAAGCTCTGCTTTTTTCTTTAGTCTTGGTAATGAAGAGTATCCCCAAGCCATTCCTTCTTCTGTATCAGCAGCAGAATGTAGAGTATTACATTGCCCGCTGGGGCCTTATCACCGTCGGGTTTATTTGAATCACTATTTGGGGATAACAAAGAACTAGAGATGTCGTCATATCTCGGTGCTAAGGACTGAGTGTTCAACTGTTAAAATTCATATGACAATCAGACCAATGGAACAGAATTGAGAGTCCAGAAGTAAAGCCACACACATATAGCCAATTAATCTTTGACAAAGGAGGGAAAAACTTACATTGGAACAAAGATAGCCTCTTCAACAAATGGTGCTGGGAAAAATGGACTAAGACATGCAAAAAAATGGACCAAGACATCTCTCTCACACCATGTACAAAAATTAATTCAAAATGGATAAAAGACTTAGATATCAGACCTGAAACCATAACATACATAGAGGAAAACTTGGGCAAAACCCTCCATGAAATACAAACCAGAAATCCCTTCCTGGAATCATCTGCAGAAGGCAAAAAGTTGAAGGAAAACATAAACAGATGGGACTTCATCAAACTAAAAAGCTTCTGTACGGCAAAAGAGACAACAGAAAAAACTAAAAGAAGTCCAACCAAATGGGAAATAATTTTTGCCCTCCACAAGAGTGATAAGGGATTAATAACACAGATCCACAAGGAACTCACACAACTAAACAAAAACAAAACAAGATGCCCAATCAAAAAATGGGGAGAAGAACTAAAAAGACTTCTCCAAAGAGGAGATACAAATGGCCAACAGGCACATGAAAAATTGCTCAATATCACTAGCAATCAGAGAAATGCAAATCAAAACCACAATGAGATACCACTTTACACCAGTAAGAATGGCCCACATCAAAAAAACAGGCAACAACAAGTGCTGGCGAGGATGTGGAGAGAAAGGAACACTCTTACACTGCTGGTGGGATGTAAACTCATCCAGCCACTATGGAAAGCAGTATGGAGAACCCTCAAACTCATGAAAATGGAATTACCATTTGACCCAGCAATCGCTCTTCTGGGAATCTACCCAAAGGAGACCTCAATGTGGGTACAAAGGGACACCTGTGCTCGGATGTTTATAGCAGCACTATTTATAATTGCAAGGTCATGGAAACAACCCAAATGCCCCAGAACAGATGACTGGATGAAAAAGATGTGGTATATATACACAATGGAGTATTACTCATCAATGAAAAATGACAAATTTGATGAATTTATAGACACCTGGATGTACCTAGAAGAAATCATTCTAGCAGAAACGAGCCAGATAGAAAGGGACAGAGACCAAATGGTTTCACTATTATATGGTCAACCAAATGAAACGACACAAGAGGAGAGTGGGGACCAGCTGGCGCGGGCAGGGAGGGGAGGTGGTGGGTGACCCCCAGGGACTGAAATGATCCGAAATATATATAAATAAAAATAAATAAATAGAAAAAAATGCATACACTGAACCCTTAAGGCCAGTGTGTGAGGCCGGTGTTGGACCTTTGCGAGGGGGAGTGAATGAGCTGGTCAGGCATTAGGCGCTCCTGTGATTACCACCTGCTGCCCCAATCGTGTTGGAAATGAGTGCTGGGCATGTACCCAGTAATGGTGGACACCTGGGCTGGGATATCAGGTAAACACGTGTGGAAAATGATTGGACCCCTGTCGTGTGTGTGTTCTTTTACAATAAGCATATATTTTATTAAGTTATTATAGGTATGTAACTCTCATGTGATATATGACTTATTTTAAATTACCACAGATGAACAACTTGAAAATAATCCAGTGACAAATCTATAGCTCTTAAAGAATGAAAGCCTTTTCTCTTTCGTCTTAACATCTTAAATTGTTAGGTTCTTAGCATGGGTAGCTATAGAAACAAAAATTTTAAGAAATTAAGATGTTTCTTTATTCAACCTCTAAATTGGAAAAAGGAGATCTTATCTGCCTAAAGGATTTTTATTATGCTAGGAAGAAAAGTTTCATTGTAAATATTTTGCTTTTTTCACTTATTTTACTTGTATTTAGGTTTTTAAGGTTTATCTCTTAACAGTTATAACTTTGAAAATATTCCGTTTCAGAAGAACTGAATTGACTTTTTCTTTTTTTTTTTTCAGATAAATACAGCAATGTTAAAAAACAATAAAGTAAATAAACTAAAAAATAAAATAAACATCCATACTTATAAGATTCAAGAAATTAGATTGACATAGGTTTTCAGACTTACTGATTATTTCATAGCAGCCTTATTTCTGCCACTTGGAAGATGTTGCTTTTTCTCCTGCATTGATGTTCTTTCTTGAACCCCAACTTTAGGCCACTCACAAAAAATAAACTCAAAATGGATTCAAGACTTAAACACAGGACCTGCTACTTTAAAATCCTAGAAAAAAGCAGGGATGAACTCCCTAACATCAGACTGGGCTCTGACTTCTTGGGAATGACACAAAAATCAGAAGCAACAAAAGCGAAAACAAGTGGGTTTACATCCAGCTAAAAATTTCCTGCACTGGAAAAGAAACAATAACAAATTTAAAAGAAAACCATCAGCACAGGAGAAAAGGTTTGCAAACCATATATCAGATAAGGGATCAATATCAAAAATAGATCAAGAATTTATAAGAACTCAGTAACAAGCAAGCAGAACAACCTAATAAAAAGCGGGCAGAGGAACTAAATCGTTTTCCAAAGAAAATATGGCCAGCTGAAAGTACCCATCAGGAAGATGCAAACCAAAGCCTCAATAAGCTGCCACCACACACCTGTGGGAGAGGCTACCATGAAGGAAAAGGATGTGAAGTGCTGGCAGGTCTGCAGACTATATACATCCTCTGTGTGTGTAGCAGAAATGTAAATAGGTTCGCCTGCTATGGGAAAACAGTGTGGACGTTCCTCAGAAAATGAAAAATAGAATTATCACTTGACCAGCAGTTCCAATTCTGGAAATGGATCCAAAGGAAATGAAAATGGGACTGACTATATTAAAATAATATGTTTTATCATTGTATCATTCAATTAGCCAAGATACGGACACAGCCTTAGTGTCTGTCAGTGGTTGAGTGGATAACGAAATGGTGGCTGTGTATGTGACTACGATTCAGGCCCAAGAAAGAAGGAAGATTTTAGTATTTCCCCCATTGAAAATGATGTTTGCTATGGATTTGTCGTAGATGGCTGAATCAAGCTGGCAGAAATAAGCCAGAAAGAAAAAAAGAAATATGGGATGGTCTCACTCATATGAGGGACAAAGGGAAAACAAACAGACAAGAAAAATTTAAAACTAATTTTAGCAAAATTGAAGCATAGAGCGTGAGAAGGGGAGGGGGGAATTGGGGATGGGAAGGGCACAAAAACTAAGATGATGGTTCATGGGTGATAAAGTGGTGGGAGAACCCTGAGGTAGATAACGATTTAAAATAAAATAAATAATATGATAAAATAAATTTTTATTTTTATATTTATTTATTTGTTTGTTTATTTATTTTTAGACTAGGTCTCGCTATTTTTGCCCATGGAACCTCAGGCTCTCGTTGCCCAGGGTACCACAGACTCAAGCAATCCCCAGCCTCAGCTTCCCAGGTAGCTGGGATTACAGGTGCACGCCACCATGCCCAGCTATTATTTTGGAACTAGGTCTCACTACAGGCCCCAGGTGGGACTCGAACCACAATCCCTAGCCCCGGCCACTTCATAGGCTGAAGCTTACAGGCACGAGCCTCTGTGCCCGGCTAAATAAATTTTTAAAAAAAGAAAGAAGAAGCCTTGTCATTTGTAACAACGTGAACTGGAGAACATCCACTAGTAAGTCAGACAGCTCCTCACTTACATGTAGGAGCTGCATAAAGTCAAACTCAGAGAAGCAGAGAGTAAAATGGTGTTGGGGAGGAGTTGGGAGTAGGGAGTTAGGGACACTGCTCAAGGGAGACACGTTTCCCTTTAGAACAATGAGTAAGTTCTGCAGCTCTAGTACGCAGAAACAGGGTTCTAGGGAGCAGAGCGCAATACTGCTGGAATATTGCTAAGAGAATAGATCCTTAATTTATTACCGCTGAATGTCATTGCTAATCAAATCGCCTCTTCTAACTCAGTGACACACCAGAGCGTCTCATTAGAGTTACTTAAAAACTTCAGGTAATTTTATCTCAGCCAAAGACCGTGGCAGACACAGGTCTTAATAACACTTAACATGGATCAAAATAACAACTGCTGATGTAAAACATGTCCCTTAAGAGAAGTATGTGAAAACTAGAACATGCGCACGGAGGTGACTTGAGAAGGAAGATTTGCCTGAATCAATACGGTAGAGTGTTCTTTGTCTGGTACCTTGGGGGTAAAATACTCACTGGGATTTGGGGTGTGTAAAAAGTGGGTCCCCCCTTGTGTAATAAAAGAAAGCTGTATGTACAAGTTATAGTGACAAACAAGAAAAAGCAAGGGTCCCACAGCCCAGACAAATATTTCTAGCATAGTGGAAATCATTCCATGAACTCGGTGAAGAAAAAGTGTGGTCACGTGATTTGTAAAGAGCAGTGGAATTAGGTGTCACAAATTGACAGGCCAAAGCAGAAATATTGGGGGGAATATTTGTTCCAAATAGTATTTCCCAAAATGCTACTATTAACCAGATAGCTTCTACGCTTACCACATGCATAACCAATGATAAACTAAACTGCTATTGATATTAACAAATCAAGCAACTAAAAAGCATGTGAGAAAATGGTAGCTTAACTTTTGATCAGTAGTTTCAGATAAATATACTGAACTTCCCCCGAATTAAATTATGTTTAAATTAAATTATGTTTAAATTTCCAGATTTCTGGAAAGTATTTGGTCCTCTCAGGACCAAAAAAGAAAATATGGTAAAAACCTTATTAATTGCTCAGAAAAACATGATAAAACTACCTTACCATAAAACTATGAAAGGTCCCCCAAATTAGTCAAAGCAGTGGGCTTCTCTATTCAAGTGCTTGAAGCAAGAATTTAACTCTTTTTTCCCTTCCCCTGGATCCGCACATCCTGCCTAAATTTATTTTTGACCTGTTCATTTTCCTGTTTTTTCAGTCTTTTTGCCTAAATGCTAACATACCGAATGTGTAGCCTTACCCATGGAAAACACAGCTCCCACCTGCTTTCCCAGTGATTTACTGCTCTGCTAATCTTCCCTGCCATTTTCCTAGAATCTGTTCTGATCATTAGTTTCCCTGCCCACCGTGATCCCAAATCAAGAATAGATCAGAAAACAAAAAGCCAACTTCTCATTCTGCTATCAGCAGCTGAACCCACTGTCCCTTTCTGCCTCTGAAAGATACAAACATGAGATGGGGGTGGACAGGACCTGAGAGATATGAGCTTGAAGAAGTAGAGTTTAAGTCTCCAAACTAAACCTAGTGTGAGAATTTAGGTTGAAATGATTATGCTTTTTGTGTGTTTGGGCCTGTCTGTAGATCCCAACAGGCATTGAAGATGAAAATAAAATGAAAACAAACCAGGCAGACTTTCAAGATTAGCTAGGCAACATCTTTGGGTAAGAGAGGTGGTCAGGAGGAAAGAGTGAGGAAGGCTTTGTTCCTCGTGTGATTGCCTGCCAAGACCTCAGCTGCCCGTGCTGTGAGAGCCGGCTGTGTGCCCGAGCAGTCTGCCTCAGGAAGTCTCAGCACTAATCAGTGGTAATTAAAAGTTTCATTGGGCACTATTAAAACTTTCAAAGTCAATGAGTCGGAGTGGCGGTGGCAAATGAGTGGCAATGGGGATTGTTAAGTAGTCGCTGTTTGCAAGAGACATCAGTGGTAGGAGTGTGCAAATTAAAAGATTTCTCCTGCGACACCAAGTCACTGGGAAACTCATTTAATCACATCCCTAAATAATTACAAGCTCCGCGTCTTCATTAAGAACCAAAAATAAGTGCTTGCACCATGTGCAGGTAAATGACAACAGGGACATGCAAAAGTTGTTTTCCAGTTCAGACTCGGAGAAATGTGTCATTTTTATTGGTGGAAGGAAAAATTCCCCTGTAATAATTTTGTGATTATGCTCTCATTAAGCGCCATGAGAGAGTATGAGGAGCCCAGCACGCTCATAAAATATCCTATTATTTCCATCTCCTCCTCAATAACAGTTTTATGGTAAAACTAACATAATGAGACTTAGTACTTTTTACTTTTTTATCTGGGGATTCTTAGTGACATTAAATCCATTAAGGTTAAGATAAGTCTCATACCAAAAATATCAGAGCCACACAACTTGCCTTAGCTAGATTGTTTTCAAAGGCTTCGTGTCTAAAAGTCTTTGGAGATTGCTTTGGAAATTAGTACAGGAGAAATGAGGAGGGGGCTGCCATCTCTTAGTCATTCTTTAGAGGGAAGTAAGATGTCCACTTGACAATGAGTAATGGCCTCTTGTTGCAAGATGTTGAATGAGCCTCTGATATAGATGCTAAGTTCTGCACAAACTCAACAAGAGTTTCTGTTTGAGTGGAAGCAGGAAGAGGGCACTCATCCTCTTTACAGCTTTGTACTGAGCTTCTATTAGGTGGAAAGCTCTAGGATAAGTACCCAGAGCATAGAGTGCCTTGAAATCCTGACTTGAAAATGGTGCATTTCTAGAGAGGATAAAGTAAGTTCACCAATACTTTAATGCAAGAGAGAGAGAAAAGTGCTAATAAGTGCTTAAGAGATTTCTGGAATACTGTAGAAGGCCTGGCTAAAGTTGTGTAATAAAGACAACTGGATTCTTGGGGGAGATTATATCATCAAACAATGGCAGAATACACATTCTTTTTCAAACTCATATGAAATGTTCACCAAAGCAGATCACTGCCTGGGTCATAAAATACACCAACTTATCAAAGTTTGTGAAAATAATGCTTTGAGAGAAATGTGCCACATTTAATGCATACATAGGACAAAGTTCTGAAGTCAATAGTCTAAGTTTCTGCGTTAAGGAAATTGAAAGAGAAAAGAAAATTAAATCCAAATTTAGCAGAAGAAAAGAACTAATATGAAATAGAGCAGAAATCAATGAACTTGAAAATAAAAAATCAACAGAGAAACTCTTTTCATTTTAGCTCTGAGTAAAATTTCATTGTGTAGAACTACTACTGTTTATTTATTCACTTACTGAAGAGCATCTTGTTTGCTTTCCAGTTTTGGGTATGATGAATAAGGTTGTTACATACGAATAAGTTTATTATAAATGTCCACAAGCAGGTCTTTCTGTAGATGCAAATTTTTAACTCCTTTGAGTAAATGTCAAAGGCATAAGGACGGGAGCGTATGGTATTTGTATATTTAGCTTTGTAAGAAACACCAATCTGTGTTTCCAAAGTGCCAGTTCTGCATTCCGCCAGCCATGAATGAGAATTCCTGTTGCTTCAAACCCTCACCAACATTTGGTGATGTCAGCCTTTTGAATTTTGTACATTCACATACGCACACAGTGGTTTCACCTGTTAAGTTGCATTTCTGTGATTATGTAAAAGGTGAAGAAGCAACTTTGCATTAACTTTGAGATCAGTTAAGGTCTTTGGCCCATTTTTAAAATTTTAATTTTTTAAATTTTTTAATTTATGTGTGTGTATTTTGACATCATTGCCTACCCCAGAGTTCTCCCACCTCCTTAACACCCATGAAACATGTTCATCTCTTGTACCTTCCCCCTTTCCCAATTTTACCCTCCTCCCCCTCTCTTGCTCTGTGTCTCAGTTCTGTTGACAGTTTTATATTTTCTTTTGTTCGTTTGTCTTGTTTTCCCTCTACCCCCCATATAAGTGAGACCATTCCATATTTCTCTTTTTCTTTATGGCTTATTTCTGCTAGCATGATTCCTTCTAGTTCCATCCATGTTGCTGCCAATGACAAAAGTTTGTCTTTTTGATTGCTGCATAATATTGCATCAATTGGTTATTTTTGGTTTAGTTGTAAGAGTCCTGTGTATTGGCTAACAGTCCTTTGTCAGATGTGTCTTTTACAAACATTGTCTTCCAGTCTGTGCCTTTTCTTCTTATTCTCTAGAAACTGCTTCTTACAAAGCAGAAGTTTTAACTTGTGTTTTATGTTATTAAGGTACCATCTGTTGACAACACGACTTGTGTTGTAGGGGCTCCGGTTCCTACTCCAGAAATGGAAGTTACCGCACCACCACCATGGCATCCATAGTCTTTCCACCACGGTCCAGGTGCCCTCTACTGATATAGGGCAACCATGAGAAAATCAGTGGTCGATAGGAGTCAGGGCACAGTGACTGTGCTCTCCATGATACCACAGTGACAGGTGTGTTTGCCCAACACATAGACTACACAGCACCGATAGTCTGAGGTGAGCTGTGGACTCCGGGTGATTAGAGGCATCAGTGCAGGCTCCTTCATGTTTACAAATAGACGCTGGTAATGGAAGACCTTGTGAGTGGGTAGAGGCAGAGCATAGATGGGAAACCTCTCTATTTTTCTTGCAGTGTTGCAGCAAACCTAAAACTGCTCTAAAGCAAAAGAGGTCTGAAATACCAGCACCACCAACAACACAGACGAACCTGAAAACACAGTTATTCAAAGAAGTCAGACAGCAAAGGCCACATAAGCTATTATCCCATCGGCCACTTCCATAGACACAGAGGCAGAGGTGACTGCTGCAGAGAGGGTTTCTTTGGAGGTTGATGAAAAATGTTCTGGAAATACATAGCGGTGATGGTCGCACAACTTTATGAACGTACTAAAAATCGCTCAATTGTACACTTTATAGGGTGAATTTTATGGCATGAATTATATCTCAATTTCTAGAAAGAACAATGAGCACTTGAATTTGAATGAGGTTTGGGGAAAATCAAGCACATCACTGACTCGGTCCCACTATCTGGTTATCTGAATGGATTCAGCTGTATTAACTATTTGGGTCAAACAACCTAGTAACCCCACCGAGTTTTAGTCAGAGGCAGCAGAGAGCAAGCTCCTCTCCTATTTCGACTGCCTGGAAGATGCAAACCAGTGATGCCAATGGCTGTCTTTTTATTATCATTGTTGTTGTTGTTGTTGTTATTGCACTTGTAAATCGGCAAGGAGCCTCTCAAATAATGGACAGTGTCGATACACATAATGAATAGATGAGTAATACCAGCAAATCAAGAAAAGAAGAGAGCAAGTGACTGGCCTCAGTGTTGTCAGAACAAATTCACTCAAGTCAGAAAACAGCCTTTGGATTCAGCTGCTGAGAAGCAATAATTCATAGATAGCAGCTGCCTTAGCAAAATGGCTCATCTTCTGATCAAAGTGATGAATATGCATGTATGGAAAGGGCGGAGCTTGCTAAAGTTCACCCAGGAGAACTCAACTGTCATGTCACAGGGCATCGCTTCCCCAGGTGCAGGCGAAACACACGTCTCCATCCTGTCCATGTTCTTCCAACCAACCCAAAGCAAGAAACCAGCTGAGGACGGTTCCTGTGAGGATTTGGAAGTAGATCGTTGTTGTGACTCACGGGTCGCTCAACAAGACACAAGGACTCCGAATAAAGTTCAAGGCTGTACGTTTATTTCTGGTGCACCAGGGTCACCAAGCCAGCTCGGCAAGAGAGACCCTGAGCAGTCTCTGTGACAACCTTTAATAGGGC
This sequence comes from Uropsilus gracilis, assembly GCA_004024945.1. Classification (NCBI taxonomy): domain Eukaryota; kingdom Metazoa; phylum Chordata; class Mammalia; order Eulipotyphla; family Talpidae; genus Uropsilus; species Uropsilus gracilis. The sequence goes on from PVHY01027629.1 coordinate 14,830, forward strand.
AGAACCACCCCCCATTGTGAAGCCAGCAAGCAGGTATAGGACATGTTCCCATAACTGCAGGACACGTGCCCACGTTCCCATAATGGTGGGACACATCCCCACAACTGCATGTTTCCAATAATGCTGACATCCATCATCCATCAGGTGGACAAGACGGTTGTTGGGAACAACCAGGATAAGGGGAGGCAGAAACAGGATGTGGGACCAGCCAGCCGTGGCAGGCACTTTCCACTGAGGGCAGGGAGAGGACACCAGTCTCAAAATGGAGGTTTTAAACAAAACCTTTGTTACCTTGGTCAGTCTGTTCCCAACAGTCATGTCCACGTTGCTGATGTCACTTATGTGGTTACAAATACATAAGCATCCTCCTGCTTCTTAACCCCTTCAAGGACAAGAGGAATTCTAGGGGGAGTCAAACCCAAGGCTTCTGCAAAAGAGAAAGGAAAAAAGTCACAAAATGAACAATCACCTTTGTGGGGGCCTGTCACCTAACCCCGGGCCCCCCAAGGAGAGAGGAGAGAGTGAGGAGGCAAGGTCGGATGAAGCTGCTGTGTGGGGGAAGGGGGAGCGGTACCTGCCATCTTCCTTCGCTTTGCTTCCTTTTTGGTGCAAACAAAGCTCTCAGCTTCTCCCATTTCTCCAGAGGCTTCCTCCCCATTGCACAGACTCTGGAGAGCACAGAGCTGGACCGGTCACACCTGCTCCTGGCCTAGACTTCAGGGAACTGGCCTCTGGGGGTATGGGAAAGAACTGAGCGGTGAGGGATGCAGGGTCTTATCCCAGTTCCAATGACTACTTGATCTTGGGCTGCTTTTTTAAAAATTGATTGTACATAAATACATCTATTTTGCGTCATTGTCTACCCCGAGGTTCTCCCACCACCTTATCAGCCGTGAACCATCCTGTGTTGGGTAGCTCCTTCCTTTCATTGGTTTTGTTGTTGTTGTTGTTTTTGAGACTAGGTCTCGCTATCTTTGCCCATGAAACCGCAGGCTCTCGTTGCCCAGGGTACCATGGACTCAAGCCATCCCCAGCCTCTGCTTCCCAGGTAGCTGGGATGACAGGCCCGCACCACCACACCCAGCTATTTTTTTAGAACTAGGTCTCGCTACGGGCCCCAGGCGGGACTCGAACCGCGATCCCTAGCCCCGGCCGCTTCATAGGCTGAAGCTTACAGGCACGAGCCACCGTGCCCGGCAGCTCCTTCCTTTTAAGTCTCAGCTTCCTTCTCTGCCCACCAGAGATGCTAAGAGTGTTTCATCCACAGCCTATCAGAGGCTGGATGGAACCTGCGTGACATCCAGGGCGCAGTGTGCTCAGTGGACCTTACCTATGACTTATATTCTGTCTCCCCTTCCCTGGTTATTGCCCAGGGAAAAGGAGAAAGGGAGAAGAGGTTGAGTTACTAGCTTAGAATGTCAAGGGGGTAAATATAAATCACGAGAAACACAGAAGCAGCAACAGGTGACGGACGCCAGAAACGATTACGAAAAGCCACCGCATCCGCCCTACAAGTTCCCAACGTGCTTGGCCTGACCATCTGCCTCAGCTACTCCTGGAGACCCGAGCGGCCTCGTCTGCTCCTGTCCAGGAGAGCAAGTCCGCACGGGGGGGGGCAGGGGGGGGCGGTTGGCAGGAAGGACAGAGTTTGAAAACAAAAGAGAAAAGTCCTGTGAGCCAAACGCAGACCAACAGCCTGCAGCGAGAGGAGTTGGAGTGACCAGAGCGGGTAAGGAGACAGTTGGGGGGTGCAGTGGGAATAAGGGGTACAATGCAATCACGTGAAACATGACTGACGTTGTATGATAATTACAAAATAAAAATATTTTAAAACTATCAATCAATCAATCAACCAATCATGAGAAAAACACGTTCCTCTCCCAGCAGTGCTGACCGTCCTTCGAAAACAGGGCGGTCTAGGGAAGTCATGACCACTTTATCTTGCTGGGATCCACCTCCTCCGGGAACCCCACTAGTCTGGGCTCAGACGAGTGACCACAGGCAGCGTGGGAGACTGAGGCGTGGCTGAGGGTCCAGCTGGGGAACTCGAGGGCCGGGCTGGCCCTGCGGGAGCAGGGAGGAGACGGGGACCGCACATGGCCAGTGTCAGGGAGGAGCGTGGCTTCCCGCGGACTGACCAGGACTCGCTGACTTAGTGGCTCAAGGAGACCTCTCCTGGCAGCCTCGGTGGAGCTGTGCTCTTTGCAGCGGGGGAGAAAGTGACCCTGGGAACGGAAGAGCCACCTCGTGGCTGTGGCCTGTGCACGGTCACCTTTCTCCGGGCGAGCTTGTGGCCAGCAGCAGCCCAGGCAGGGGAGTAGGCGGGCATCGCCAGGTGTCCGGGGGCGGGGTGTGTCTAAGCTCGTTCACACGAAAAGCCTCCTCTCGCTGGAAGGGCTTTGCTTCTGCGACGACGTCGGTGGGGGAGCAGCTGTGCTAAGAACCGCTGACTGGCGTCAGGCGGCCATGAGGAGAACGGGTCAGAGAAGAAGAAGGAGTCTGTCTCCTGAGAGGGGAAATATTCCTCCCTGTGAAAGAGACTCACGGTGAAATCAGGTCAGAACAGGGCAGATGAGGCCGGGCACAGTGGCTCGTGCTTGCAAGCTTCAGCATGGAAGCGGCCAGGGCTAGGGATCGCGGTTCGAGTCCCGCCTGGGGCCTGTAGCGGGACCTAGTTCCAAAAAAATAGCTGGGCGTGGTGGTGCGCGCCTGTCATCCCAGCTACCTGGGAGGCTGAGGCTGGGGATGGCTTGAGTCCGTGGTACCCCGGGCAACGAGAGCCTGCGGTTCCACGGGCAAAAATAGCAAGACCTGGTCTCAAAAAAACAAACAAACAAAAAAAACAGGGCAGATGCCTCCCACCAGCCGCTCACATTTAAACGCGGCTTCTGCCAGCCCGACTGCCTCAGGTTCGTAGCAGTTGCCAGACAAATGCAGTGTAACAGCAGGGTTTATTTTTTTATTTAATTTTTTTTAACCAATATCTGCTTTATTATTATTTTTTTTACATCATTTCAGTCCCTGGGGGTCCCCCACCACCTCCCCTTCCCACCCGCTCCAGCTGGTCCCCACTCTCCCCTTGTGCAGTTTCATTTGGTTGACCATATAATAGTGAAACCATTTGGTTTCTGTCCCTTTCTATCTGGCTCGTTTCTGCTAGAATGATTTCTTCTAGGTACATCCAGGTTTCCATAAATTCATCAAATTTGTCATTTTTAATTGATGAGTAATACTCCATTGTGTATATATACCACATCTTTTTCATCCACTCATCTGTTCTGGGGCATTTGGGTTGTTTCCATGACCTT
>PVHY01027630.1:0-16049 GCA_004024945.1 Uropsilus gracilis
AAAAAAAAAAAAAAAAAAAAAGACTGAAGGACTAAACAAGGACAAACAGCAAAAAGAAAGGAGGCAAAGAAACCAGGGGAGATATGGTGTGGGGGGTTATTCCCATGGGGATTAAAAGTTATACAATCATATATTGTAAAATATGCAAAAATAAAAATTAAAAAAAAAAAGAAACCTCCATGTAGCTTTTAATGATTGGTTTATCTACTTCTAAATGAAGAATAGTACAGGGCCACTGCAGGAGAGGGATCCCACAGCTGCGGGACCTCTTGATGGTCAGAATGCTGTCTGTTGACCAAGACAAGGCTGGCAGGTGCTTGCTCACTTGTCAGGGTTTTCCTAGTTGCTGAGCAACAGAGGGTGCATGGGTTGTTTCTTAGTGCAGACCCGCCCTTTCCCCAAATACATCAAGTGTAAGCACAGCACCAGTGAGTGGAAGCCTAGCACAGCAAATTCCCCTCCCTGTGATGGTGGTAGTGCCCTCCCATGTCAGCACTCTCCACCATGCTCATCATGCACAACTTAGGACTGTGAGACACATTTGCAGGGGACACGCATTGAGAAGCTGGAGGAAGAACAGAAAGGGAACTCCTATGGATAAAAAGATACTTCTGGAAATAATGTAAAGTGAAAAGTGATCTTGTGAGACTTACAAACAAAATCCAAAATCTACTTTTGTTAATAAGATTGTAGAATTAACACACCAAATTAATTCCACTGCATTATAGAATAATATATACACAATGCCATTCCAGTGTATTTTTGACATATGGACTCCCCTTATTTTTTCTCAATGAGGAAGAAAATTAAAATATGAGCTTAATTACATATGATTAATGAAATGAATATGTTCACAGTTGCCTTAACTTTAATATTGATTTCATTTTCTACTACCTTGCCTCTCTCTCTGACTTTTGTTCTCCTGTGTATCTGCTCACACAGCATTACCTCATGCTCAGGGCATTCTCGATTCCACCATAAAAGGTATTCTTTCACTGTACATATTTTTTAAAACCTATTAAACACCTACTCCATGTGCAGCTGTCTGACCAGTCACCTCGCTGGCAGGGAGCCATGACTGGATGGTAAATTTGCTGTCATTCTGGATTTCCCCATTAATTTGACCCTGCAGGGCTTCGAACGGCAGGGCTGGAAAGCCCCCACGACGCAGAATATCCTGCTCCAGGTTTTCCTGCCAGCTTGCACCCTGTCTCCATGGTGTGCCCCGGCAGCCTTCAGACAGAGGCACCAACAATCATTCCGCGGACATTCTCCCAGGCAGCTCGGCGGAAGCACCAGTGCGTTCGATATTAGCGCTCAGTAAGTCACGGAAGGATCTCTTTTTAGTTGTGTGTGAGAAAAAGTATGTGGAAAGAATGTACTTTTGCTGCCAGATGACAGAATTATTACAGAGATAATGAGTGCTACAGAGGGAGAAGTGTTCTACGTTCATACAGATTCTGTAATCACGCCTGGCTGAAAAATATCCAGTGATATCCCACTAGACTGGGACCTCAATTGTAGACCGCATAACTACGCCTTGTGTAGGATCAAAAAATAAGAAACACCACACATAAATAACATGTAAAACAAGAAAGAAAAAACAAGAAAATAGCTAAAAAAAAAAAAAAGAAATGGAGAGTCATATTGGCTTAACGTCATTAAAAAAAAAAAAAGTCTTGTATAAGCACCAAACTGAAGCACACAACTTTGGGCAGGAGGGATTGGGGGGATGGGGGGGGGTGTAAGTCCTGGGATTACAATGATGTGAAATATATATATATATATATATATATATATATGTCTTGTTAGGGATATTGGCACATAAAAAGACTAATCTTGAATGTTACTGCTACATGAAGAGCCAGGGATAGGAGACTCTTCTCCTAGGTTATGCTGCAGAAGGAAAGGGCCTGTTGTGAATGTCTGAGTTCCTCTGATGTAAGCAGCATGGGCTTTTCACATTCCTTGTCAAGCCAACCTTTTGGAACATCAAACATTTAATGTAGTGCCTGCAGCTGAATGGCAGTTCATTCTGTTGCCAGAATGTCAAAAGGGAATTAAAAATTCCCATGTAATTTCTGGTTGCATAGAAATATGGAAGAAAAAAAAGAAATTGGGAAAATATGAAAGAAAAGGGAATAACTAAAAAGTTCACCATAGAAATAGTCCCATGTTCTCCAAACAAAGTTAAAGAAATGAAACCACTTGCTCAGATTTATAGGTGTTCAGTGGCTTATCTTCTGGCTCAAGTTTTTTGTTTGTCTGGTTTTTTTTTCTGTAATATATTCAGAAATATTTTTGTAGTTCCTTAAGATTCTGACATGAACATAAAATTATCCAGACTCTAATATCTACCACGTTCTTGCTAAATAGATTATCTCCAAAGTTAAATTTTATAACTGAATTTGGAGTAGAATCAAAGAGTGAAGTGTGAAAAATGTTTATGTAGATCATTGCCATCAGAAAACTTCACACACACACACACACACATACATACATACATACATACATACATACATACATCTGCTTGTTTTGAAATTGGGGATTCAGCAGGATTTATCATTTCACATGGCTCAGATGCAGCCCTTGTTAGGATGTTTTGCAAGTCTCTTTCTGTGGCCCAGATTGTCTCTAGCTGAAATGCTGATGTTCTGAGGCTTTGACTGACCCTAATACTATGGGTACCCACATTTTTAAAAAAGCCTTCTTGATTTACATGTGTTAATTGGTAGCTAATATGCTCCCAAAGTCAAATAAAGGTATTTGCAGCTTGAAGATCCAGTTTTTTTCTTTGTTCAACATGTGTTCTGCAAGAGAATTAAACTTTGTATAGCTGTAGGTCTTGGCCTCCTGAATCTGATTAAGATGTTGGCAATGTTACTGACATTCACATGATTTTGGAATTCTCAATGCTTAGCTGGGTGCAGAGGGTGTGTCTGCTGTGCCTTGCCCTTCAACCAGTGACAGCTCTCTGCTTAGAGAGCCAATCCAGTAAATGCCAGCCTGGTACTTACACTGTCTGAGCACCATTCAGAAAAGAGCCTCAAAACAGCACATGGAACTACTTCTTCACATCTATATTGGTGCTATCGCTTCTGTTTTGAAAGGTGATTATATTCCCATCCATGCCCTTTGAGGGACTCACTCCATTCTTCCATTTCTAATACTACACTATTCAAAAAATTGCCTCTAGTTGATGTTTTTGAATTACACAATTTTTGTTCAGCCTGGAAAAAACCCAGCTGCGTGGGGTTGCACCTTCTAGTGGTGAGTAACCAACAAGGTGGACTCCTGCAGCTTGGGGCTTTTTATTTGATGTACACAGTAATGAAAGCTTGCTATTGATTTTTCTGTAGCTGCTTGTAACTATTATAGTTGATACATCAATAGAAAAGGAAAGCACAATGTTTCATACGAGGCAGAAAATCAGAGAATACATGATGCTCTGACAGTAAATCATGGTATAATCTCAGGAATTGATAGATGGTTTCTGCTAACTTGAAACCCATGGCTTTCCTTAAAAAGACTGTCCCATAATCACCCGATATGTCCTAACAGACTGCCCAGAACGATGCTAGCGGACACAAGACAATGTTTCATCTGCTAGAGAGCTCTTTTATTCCTCCAGGGGAGTGACTGGGAGACATTTCAGCTAGGAGGTTGGCCATCACAAGGACCATTTTCTTTTCTTCCCTCCTCTTTCCAGAGTTGAAATGCCATAGATGCTAAGAAAGCTCAGAGCACAGGTCATTTCTGAGAGTAGTAAACAGTGTGGGGGATTGGGAGGGGGAGGAGAAATAAGCTACCATGCATGAATTCTTAATTCTCAAGAGCTGGAGTGAAAAACAAAACTGTGTGGAACCCAGGACTTAAGAGTGTTTTCATCCCTGAGTCAGAGAAGTTAACCAGGCAAAGAGGACCTGCATCCTGGCAGTTTGTACTTTCTAAGACACTAGACCCTTGACTTCATACTGTTTACATGGTTATAGAATTAAAGACAAGCTTGAAAAATGTTTGGGGCACCAGGAATGCTTGTGTTCTGTCTTTACAGAGCATTAAATATCTTAAACCAATCAGCCCTCTAAACTGGTGTGACATCTTATATCTTTCTTTCTTGCTATTCTCAACCCTTTGCCAGCTACACTGATAATCTCCCCACATTTATATACACACTCACACCTGTACGATACTTTTAGTGTTTAAGTCATTTTACAAGCATCTTATAATTAGTTCATTAATTATGGGAGATGAAAATTGCTTGAAACTCACCCCTATCAATTGTATTAATTACTTAACATGGAGCAATATTTTTAACTGGTGTTGATAGTCACCCAGTTTTACTGCTATAAACAGAGGCATTAAATATAAATGATACTTACTAGTGACCAAGATTGTTTTTGTCTTTACACCAGATGGATGCTATAAAAACAAGCAAGTGATATATAAACTGGTTTACTTATTAAGTCCTTGCATCAAGAACATGATTTCATATTTCCCTCCCTAAGCATCAATCAAGGATGACATGCTTTGGGTTAGGTTCTTAGTTTTCATTTGATTTTAGTTCCCTTCCTGCTTTATATACTCTGTACATTGAATGGATTGAGGTAGTAAAAATGAAAGCCTGAAGGAGAACAGTACTTCAAATTGCTAGTTAGGGCTTCTAAGAAATGGATGTTTTAATCATCCAGGCACCCATTCCTCCAAGTAGCCGGTTCATGAGGCACCTAGTACATGCCAAACTTTGAGCTTGTAGACTTCAGACCAGTCTTGCTAATCCTGGTACAAAGAGACAAACAAAGCAGTTATACTACATGTCAGTCAATATGTAAATGCCATAAGGGCATCAATCAGATACTATCAAAGAGATAATAGCTATATAGGTCCTACGTGAGCAAGAGGAGTCCATAAGGCAGAAATACAGGTTAAGTCATTAGAGGCAGGAATAGCTATTATATGGTTAGCATTGTGCAAGATGCCGTCAGTGGAGTTCCCTTCTGAAGAGGCTCTCCTCTCAGGACAGGTGCGCACTGTCATTGTGATGTGCACAAAATGTTGGCACATGTGCTTTTCTGAGTTTGCATATCCCAGAAGGTTCTACCTGTGAAAGCCATTATTAGGGTCCTCTGCCTGTGGGTCTCTTCCTAGTAGGAATGTCCCTCCTAACATCCCACCTCCATTGCACACTGTGGATTGTTCATTGGGAGGGCATATGTCATCAGCCAGTTGCCCTCAAGTATTTTCAAAAAGTCATTTAGACATTGCTGTATATTCATATTTCCACACATAAGAGTGACTGTGGCCACAAGAGGAAACATAACTGTGGGTTAACTAGGAGGCACTATGCTTTGGGGGCTGACAAAGTGACTTGATAGATCACAATCAAAAGATGATGCTCTTGACCACTCCAAAAGCAGAAGCCATACTGGCACCAGCACTGAAGACCCACAAGTTAAAACAAGAGTCCTAGGGCCAGTCAAAGAGGCTGGCTAAATACCAGTTAGCACAGCTTCCTTTTTTGGGGTAGTCACTCATATGTGTAAAAATGTGGATATGTAGCAGCCTCTAAATGAATTTTCACCTAGTCCTGTGCCTGTCCCAGCAATTTACATACAGAAATGACTTCATCTGAGCTAATTTCATTTTGTCTTTAAAAATCCACAGATATCTCTGTTATTAGGGGAAACCAGATCACATCTATATTTGCACAGATCTCAGAAATTGCCTTAGACAACCCCCTAGACAGAGATCACAGGTGGCTTCTATGGCACCTGCGAATGGCTCTTCAGACAGGCTGTACCAATCACGACTGTGGCATGTTGAAAACAAGCGACATCGCCTTGTGCCTATCTCCAGAAAACGTTCCCTGCAGTGCTTGCAGTTCTGCAGTTGAAAGTGCCAAACTCCATGGAAGGGACACAAAAGGCGAAGTAACGTTTTCTTATTCACATTTGGCATGCCATAGAGAGCTCACATTCGCTTGGCACAGTTTTCTATATACCGGTGCAGACCTCACAGATATATTTCTGCAAGTAGATTAGGAAGTCAAGAAACATTCTGCTAGTAGTTAGCAGTCTTATTAATACCGAGTAATCTATTTTGGATTTAGTAGTCTTTAATATTTATCAATTTCATAGTTTTATTTCATTTACATTTTTGTTTTTATTCAAGTGAAGGTTTGTATGTGTGTGTACATCATATGTGTGTATATATAGTTAATGAACATTTGCAGTGTACAGTTATATTAGGTAATGAATCTCTAGTAAAACTTGTACTCAGTTATCCAGCATACGTGTATCCTTAAATTTAGCTCAGAGGGAGCCTGAAATTAAAATCTTATGCTGGTTTTCTCATTTTTAAATGCTGACTCACATTTTTTTTTTTTTTTTTTTTTACTTACAATTCCAACTTTTAGCCATAGACTCCAAGCTAAGACATTTACCTGGTTAGTGTTTTCCAGATAAGGGTTGGTGGGCCACTTGCTTTGGGCTTGTCTAAGATGTTAAAATATTGACATTCTGGTTGTGGGCATCGATTACCCCATTCCCCTGCAAAGCTAGATTATAGTGAGTAGAAAGGGTTATTAATTACTGTTTGCCCAAAATGGTGGGCAAAATGCAGGTTCTTGGGCTCCAGCCTAAGATATTCCTATTTAGTAGGGCTTGGAGTGAAATCCCAGGAACCTGCCCATGTGGTGCTGATGCAGGTTGTCACTGACAGGCCTGAGGAGCTGCCAGCCTTGTGGCAGGAACAGGAATCACATGAGAGCAGAGGAGGAGTCAGTCTGAAGGGTGATGAGGACTCAAGGGTTGTGCAGTAAGCGACGGGAGAGAGGGTGGCCTGAAGCCAGGGCAGGCCCAGGGACCAGGGTTTTAGACCGCTGCTACTCCTTTTGTGAAATGAGGTGATAAAAAAAGGAAGAGAAACTCTTCCTAATTTACTGTCTGATCTACATGTTTTGGCGAGCTGTGGGGCTAGGGAGGATAGTAGGGCAAAAATATGTCCCTTGGTTGGAACTGAGGCAGGTCTCCCACCACCATCTCCATGACAGAACTATCTCTAGCAGCAGCACAGTGTAGACGCCTAGAGGCCATAAGACTTAGTTCTGAGCACAGGATCTTGCAGAACTAAAGAAAAGCAAACAAATGTTAAGAGAAGTGAAACAAAGAGATTGGGCAAACAAAATCAAGAAAATGAGAAATAATAACCTCCAAAAAGCACTCCCAAAACAAGTCCACATACCACAGTGTAAAAACCACAAAGATAATACATTGTTAAAGAAGAAGGCAACAAAACAATCAAAACATCAATTTACTCCAGAGGAAATTATTTCTATGAAAGAGTGGAATGAAATTTCAAAATTGGTTTAGAGTGTTCAACACATAAAGGGAAAATAAAAATCATGATATAAAATAAGCCAAACAAACACTGGTTGGACATATGGAAAACAACCTATCAGAAATTTTAAAAAATTATTCTAATAAAGATTTTATTTTATTTTATTTTGAGACTTGGTCTTGCTATTTTTTCCCAGGGAACCGCAGTCTCTCGTTGCCCGGGGCACCACAGACTCAAGCAATCCCCAGCCTCAGCTTCCCAGGTAGCTGGGATGACAGGCGCATGCCACCACGCCCAGCTATTTTATTGGGACTAGGTCTTGCTGTGTTGCCCCTAGTGGGACTTGAACCGCGATCCCTAGCCCCGGCCACTTCATAGGCTGAAGCTTACAGGCACGAGCCACAGTGCCCGGCCCTTAAAGATTTTGTTTTCGAAAAAAAATACTGGTAGATATACTTGGAGAGAAAATTAGATATTATTAATCTACAAAAAAAGAAAATTATCTTGGTGTAAATTTGAGTAGAAAATATGAACACAGTAAGCTCAAGGAAAGATTGCTCTATGCTTATAATAAATGAAGAAAATACTCCAGCTGAAGAGTACATAACTGATATATCTGCAATGGAGTAGAATAATAATAACCACCACCACCATACTCCCCAAATAAAATAAACACATAGCAGCACAGCAGGACAAAAGGGGATTAAAAGGTAGAAAATAAAGACTTAGAAAATTGATTGAAACAAATCTATGTACACCTATGGACAAAGCAGCACTGTTTACAATTACCAAATCATGGAATCAACCCAAACCCTTCAACAGATGAATGGATAGAGAAACTTTTGAGCATATAGTCGATGGAATATTACAGAGCATTATCTATCTTCTCTCTCATCTCATCTATTTAATCTGTCAAAAAAGTTCCCCTTCAAATACATGAGAAAAGGCATACAAGTCAATGCACAAAAGCACAATTCAGAGAATCACATAAAAAGACTGCTGGTCTTATAGGTCATCAGAATACAAACCAAACAAAAAAATGACTGAAATCTTATTACCGTGTTGATGACGAGAAAACACGAGTTCTCAACTATAAGACTACAAATTTAACTCAGTATAGTTTTAAGAACAATTTGAAAATTTCTAAAATTAAAAAGGATTGACTCACAGACATGTAGAAAAATGTTTCCTTTGCATTGTTTGTATAAAATAGCCATCAGCTAAGAGAGTAAGTGACTAGATTGTGAGTGCATTATACAATAAAATACTATGGTTCATTAAATTATGATCCAGGCTCTGAATTTCTTAATGATTTTAGAACCATGTGAATCAAATCAATCATCTAGAAAATACAACACGGAACCAAAGGGCACATTAGGATGTTTTCAATCTGAAAAGCCTTATTCGCTTATAAGATAGGTTTCTGCAGCTACCACTTTGAGAAAGGAAGTTCCTTGAAGTTATAATTAGAAATGATACTGTTACAGTATTCACGACCCCACTCCCTTTTGATATGGGCTGTCCTGGAAAAATGCCAACACATGTGGTTATCCAATTTGTCCTATAATTCCTTGTGGAAAGCGATAACACAATACCTTTTTTTACTTTTAAAAGAAATTGCTAAAAACATTAAAGGAGTTGCTAATTACTAAAACTTTTCTGACTGAGTATCAGAAACATACTACAAATAATATGATGAAAACTTAAAAAAGACAGTCATAAAATACTTACAAGTTGCACAAATTCTTTTCATCTCCAGTGCTCATTCTCCCATTTTGTTTTGCAGTACTAAAACTTGCGACCCCATTCCTAAAATTGGTAAATATTAAGCAGCCCTGGATGAAAATACAACTGGCAGTCTTGTGTGGAATGTGGGTGAGGAGGCTTGGCTAGTCACTAAGAAGTTAATTTCAAGAAAGATCTAGAAAGATGAAACTTTTGGATTTTGATCTCCTTAGAGTGGGTTATCATCATCATAAATGACAGACAATTACATACTTATGTTTTACATACTTAATCACAAAAACAGTAGTAATGGAGAAAAGCAGGGTTTTGGAATCTGAAGTATGCAAATATGTTTCCTGCTATTTAGCTGGGTGACCGAGTAGTTGTTTGACCTCTGATCTTAGGGGGAGCAAAATAGGCATGTAACGATACTCAACTTCTAAGGTTCATTCAGGGAATTGAAACCAGAAAGTACAAGGTGCTCTGTTCCTAAAAGAGAGTATGAGGTAGCTCTTACCTCCCTGGATCATGCCTAAATTATATTCTAGGCATGATGAAGGTGTAGGAATACCCAATGAAGCAGAGCTGGCATTCTGGTTGTAGGACATACAAACACATTACAAATAATATAGTTGAGATTTGTAGAAACAACAGGAATCCAGAGGAAGTGAAGATAGGTGGAACTTTTAAAGATGGTAATTTGAAATCCAGGTATGGAAAAAAGAGCCTCACACAGACACCCTGCAAGACCTAGAGACTGGTGCTTGGGTTTTATAGCAAAGGAAGCAAAGCAGGGGCAGATAGTGGTTGTCTATGTGCTGATGAGTAGCCTATTGTTGACAACTTCTTTGCCAAGCCCCTATTAACTTTGCTTCTAGGTGGAAGAACCCAGAACTTCACTTCAAATTTGCACATTTTTGAACTATAGAAGTATTTTAAAACATGCACAAATTCATGTTTTAGTGTCTACTCATCCTTCTACACCCCTACTTAGCTTCTTGTATGTGAAGCTATTAGCAGCAAGAGGGAGGGGACAGATTCTAATATAATAATTATTATTAATTATATAATTATCAGGGCATCATATTTTGTTGAAAAATTGTTAAGGAAAGAACAAAGTTAACTTTCTAAGAAGTTTTAGTTCTCAAATTCCAGCACTTTCCTTGGGAGGAGTAAGTGGCCCCAAATTTTAGTACAGAAGAAATAGACTTGTCTAGCGAAATCTTCCATTTTGTATGTTTGAAGCCAGCATTTCTATTGAACTATCACATTTAGAGATAAACTGTTCACAAATCTGAAAGAATCCACAATCTTTTTAATTTAAATTAGAGTGCAGTTAGAATTTTAGAAAGTTGAAGAGGAAAAGTAAGAGAACTTTCTTCTGAGCCTACTCCAGGGAATGGGGTCCCTGCTAGCCTCATGGGGTTGGAATGCACCATGTTCTGGTACCTCACCTAGGCACCTAGAGAGTGTCTCATACTTTAGGGAAAGGATTTGTAACTGCTAGATTCTGATGTGACTTTGGGATTGCAGCAGATGGAATCAAGGGAAGTGGCTTGAGTTAGTATGCTCTGATATATTTCAAACTAGCAAAAGCAAAAATGATGGTTCTTTGGTTAGAACATCAAAGGTTTGAAAGCATGGTCTGTTATGGAATTAATATGACAGTTACTACTCAAAAGAGGAAGACCTATCATATAATCTGTACAACTGGAAACTGAGAAGAGCCTCCTTCCAATAAAGGGTCTTTACTTAACATGATTTTGTTGATGTAAATTCAGTTCTTTTGAATATAATGATTTATTGGTGCCATGTGGGGGCATTGTGTTAAGTTTTTATAATTATGGTATTCAACCCAATAGTGTTGCCTTCCATAGATCATTATTATCCAGATTTTACTGATGGGGAAATGGAGGTGTCTAATGTGTTTAGGGATGCAAGAAGAACAAAAATCTGAACTTCAGCTGCTGAGTTAGGTATATTGTCTCGGTAGTGGGAACTAGAGTTCCCCTTTCCTCCCTTCTTCCATTCTGCATTATTCCTTCACCCCAAATTTAGGAAGACTCTTTTCTTATATAGCAGAGTGCAGACAACATATCTGGAATTAAAAGTTCAGGCTGGACATGCCTGAACACGCAAGGACCACACAAGCCCCATACTCTGAATTGAATCTATTCCTGTTCTATGAAGTTGTTAGAACCTTTGATATAAGGTTATAAGAAAAGAGTACCTTCAAAATAGCAAGGCTTTATCCATAACATAGATTGGGAGTTTGCAGGGGTTGGGGGAGGGAGAGATGGGGAGCTTAAAAAATTTCAGTTTTTCAAATTTCAATTTTCAATTTTGGAAAATGAAAACGGTTTTGGAGGTATATGGTAATAAAGACTGCAAAGTAGTGGATGTATGTAATTTTGCTAAATGTATGCATAAAAGTGATCAAAATGGTAACTCATGTTAGATGTATCTTACCACAATTTAGAGATGTGAAATCTGAAGATAAAACTGTACTTTTAGGAGGTCCTACACAGACGACAGAACCTTTATATACTTACGTTCTCTTAGGACCATTAGCAAAGAGGAAGGACTGTTTCAGGTATAAGGCCAAACTTCTATGTTGGCCAGACTGGAAAAAATGATACTCACTTGAGGGCTGGCATGGTGGCACATGCCTGTAAGCAGCAGTCTAGTAAACTGTGGCCAGGGTCAGGGGTCACGGTTCGAGTCCTGCCTGGGACACTTAGTGAAACCTAGTTCCAAAAAAATATAACTGGGTGTGGTGGCTCGCACCTGTCATCCCAGCTACCTGGGAAGCTGAGGCTGGGGATTGCTTGAGTCTGTGGTACCCCCGGGTAACGTGAGCCTGCGATTCCACGGGCAAAAATAGGGAGACCTAGTCTCAAAAAAAGAAAAATGATACTCACCTGGGATTCAGTGATTTCTCATTAGTAAGAACTATCAGACCTGAGCTCTCCAGTGGCCCTTAGATCGCACTGATCTTGACAGGTGTCTCTGAGCCTTGTATCTGGAGGTCAAAGTGTGAGTGACTGTGGGAGAGACACTGCCTTCCAAAGTTTATGGCACCCAGGACACAGTGTAGGTAACTCAGCCCCAGAGGAACAGACAGTTGCTTCCTTGTGCTTTTCTGAGAAATTACTGTCACACATCAGAATGATGAAACCTTTGGATTTAGTTGAAAAGGATGGCTCAATGTTATCTAGATTTAATTTTGAAAATAATACAAATGCAGTATTTCAGTCATGATCGAAATCTCCCTCTCTTTTCCTGGGTGTGACATCCAAACATTTCAGTTCAGATCCTGGCTCCACATGACATATACATGTCATGGAACCTGTTTGCTTTTACCTCCTTCTGCATAAATGAGGAGTGGGTGGACACAGGAACAGTGTAGCCTGTTTTCAATGTTGAGTTCAGGACTCCTGGGTGCAGAGCTGTGGCCCAAAGTCCCTGTCAAAGCACCAGGTAGCAAGGACAGAGTGGGGTGGGGGTGGGGTTTTAGGGAGAGTGCCCCCTGCTGGGCTTCTGGAGGTGACACAGTCCCTAGCTCTTTTCATGCCTGTGATTGTGATCAAATTTATATACCCTGTGGGTGGAGGAAGGTTTTCTCATTGAGAACATCTAAAGGACAAGAATGGCATGTGCAGAAAGAATAGAAAGGAAGACATGAAAGGGAGCAGAGGCATTGTGCAACCTGTTGTGTTGTGGTGACATGTCTATGTTCTGAGTCTCCTTTACGCATGACACCTTCTTCAGAATAGCATCTCCAGTGGACAAAGTGTACAGTTCAATGCCATAGTGCCAAATCTTCTTCTCTTTGGAAAGAGAAGTTCCAACAATGATTTTGCACACACTAGGCATTTAATATGTTCTGAAGATTCTAATCTTTTAATGTTTGAGAAAAGGCCTTTCATATTTGTTCTCAATTCCTGCTTGAATTGGTCTGATTGGAATGCAATCTTTTTTTTTTTTTTTGAGACTATGTGTTGCTATTTTTGCCTGTGGAACCACAGGCTCACATTGCCTGGGGTACCACAGACTCAAGCAATCCCCAGCCTCAGCTTCCCAGGTCGCTGGGATTATAGGCGCGAGCCTCCACGCCTAGCTATATTTTTTTGGAACTAGGTCTCGCTACATTCCCCAGGAGGGACTTGAACCGCGATCCTCAGCCCCGGACATGGCTTCCTAGGCCAATCTTCTTAATAAGCAAATACTGTCACAACTCAAGATCGAACTCAACAGATTTTATCAGTAAACTACAAAGTTGTAGCAGATAATCAGATGTGAGCTATGGATTCTAGAATAGAACTGGAGGACTTGGGATGTCCAAGAATTTACTAGGGTGCAGATCTGAACCGAATATGAAGTAACTCAACTTTTTTAAGTCAGGAATGACAACCACTTAATACCAAGATCTCACGTGCCTAACCATGTGCCAAAGTCAGAGAAGTGCTGGACAGAGCACGCAAACTCTCCCATCACCTTCTTTCTTGCTTATTTCCAGTTTGCCAGGCCAATATACCATGAAAAATCCTCCCACTAAATAGCAGTAGTTAGTAAAATGACAATATTAACATTAACAACTAAAAAATGATAAATATTTTTAAGCACAAGCTAAATCAAAAATATGCCTAAATAAATGCTATTAGGCACTTATATTCTTGTGCCAGAAGATAACAAATTATAATCACTGCTTTGCTGGCTGTAAATACATATTGATTAAGCTCAAACTTAGAACTCCAAAATGAATTATATCCTGTCATTGCTAAACTGCTTTGCTCACTGAAAGAAAAAAAAAATCCGCACAACAACTATTATACTGCATTTAATTAAGACGAGCATCAGCTTTATGTGCCATTATTTGCTTCTGCCAGATCTCTATGGTGTAAATATTGAACAGTGGCATCTCTTGAATGCTAATCAATCCTTTCTGAATTTCAAATGATTACATAAATTTTAGGAAATGCTTATTTGCCAGCATTACCTTCAGCTACATATATATATATATTAGGGAAGCATTAGTATGAAGATAGGCACAGTTACTTGACAAGTGTCCAGTGAGTGTTTTTCTAAATTAGAATGTCACATATGAAAAGGTAAAAACCGAGACCCTGAATGCTAATTGAAAGAAGGACCCTGGGACATCTCTTCTGCTTATATGACTTCAGGAGGGAAGATTTAACCAGTGCACTTGGGTAAAGATATGAAGTGAATATATTCCACCATTAGACTTTGTGAGTCAGCTGGTGATTGTGTGGATGAATATCTGTGGTGGTACTGGTATTTGGAGCTTGTGTGTGTGTGATGTGTATAAATGTGAGGGAACAAGTGATGTCTGTATTTAGAAGAGTTTAGCACTAAAGCAAATATTGTGACCCGTCTCAAGAAAGGCAATTACAGAAGAATGACTTTTGCTGTTTTAAAATGATTTTTTAATGCAGATATGAAGTAGAATGTTGTGACATGAAGATTGCTGTGTTTGTTTCAGAACTGAATTAATATTCAGACATAATTTGAGGCACAAGTTCATGTTTTGACTAGCTTTCCACCTTCTGAAGCTGTACAACCCTGCTGAGAGAGGCAGTCACTCAGGACCAGGCCTCCTTGTAACGCTTTCCAGGTCAGCTGTGGATCTGCTTTATGGTTAACGGTACACTTTGTACTGTTGTTCTCTGATTTACGAAGTGGACAGTCCCCTTTGCTTTAGGCAAACAAAGAATTTAATCATGGTGATCAAGTTTCTCTGTGGGATTTGGAAACCTTTTTTTATTAACTGGATTTAATGTTGCAAAAAGGCAAAGGGGAAATTCATTTTTTCATTTGATCCTGTTGCTTTGCTCAGAACTGTGCTTTTTTTTTAATCACACACCATCTTCTGTGTGCGTGCATGCCCGCACACATACATGAGATACTTAGTCTTATGGCAAAAAAAAAAAAGAAAAAAAGAAACCCACCTCAAACCCAACAGTTTCTCAACACAGGGAAGAACTCTGTACAAAGACTTCCTTTTTGGATAATCCTTGCGTCCTCTTCTCCAATAGTGTATTTCCAGGCAACTCTGGAAGTACTTATTGGGAGGACATCTGCTGTGTACACTCTTCTAGGGGTTTCCAGTGTGGAAAGGGCAGAATGCCAGGGTCCTGAGTCCAGCCCAGTCTGGGATCACTCTCTTTTCTCACATACCCACTACAGTGGCCAAATAACAGGAAAATCTGCAAAACTGTTTTCTTGCTGCAAGAGGTGAGAGAAGAGCCTCTTCATGATCCACACTGTAATGTCACACTGATATTTGGAGTCTGATGAGCAGATGGGTTTTGCAGACTTGATGGTATTTGAAAGCACAATGTCCCAAAAGCAGAGAACACCCCGGACACCCAGATCACCATTCATATCCCTGGTGGTCCCCAAGCCCGTGGCCCACTTGCTACTGCCCAGTGCCATGACAGGGCAGCTGGCCCAGGGGAAGGATCACGGTTCAAGATTCTGAGTACGGGCACAGGTTTGCACCTTCTGCTGTGAGATCAATCCCCTTCCCAAGAGCAGCTTCTGACTGAGCAGGTAGGATGGGCAAGGACTGCACAGCACAGACAAGTCTCTCTCATCACAGGACAGTGGACCCTAGCAGTCCTTCCTATCTTGCAGAAGTTCAATGAGTCTCCATTTTAGGGGCCCTGACTGAAAGGGACTGCTTTCCAGGCTGTGTTAATATAGGAATCTTTTGTAAGCCACCCATGATGAGTGAATGCTTAGCACTTCTCCAAGTCCCCGTTGTCTCTTACTAAGTGAGAAGTAAATACAATACAGGCACACCTGGGAAACAATGGGGACTGGGTTCCAGAGATGGCCAAAAAGAAATGATGAATGTAATAAAATGAGTTGTAAGGCTCTTCCGGACTGGGTTCCAGAGATGGCCAAAAAGAAATGATGAATGTAATAAAATGAGTTGTAAGGCTCTTCCGAGCTTAGAGACG
>PVHY01027631.1:0-16032 GCA_004024945.1 Uropsilus gracilis
GAAGCCAAAAGGACACCAAACTACTTTAATGAAAGAAAAGCCACAGCAAGACACATCATCGTAAAACTTCCAAGAACCCAAGATAAGGAAAACATAATGAGAATGGCTAGAGAAAAGAAACAGATAACCTACAGAGGAAAACCCATTAGGCTGACCTCAGATTTTTCTGAAGAGACACTCCAGGCAAGGAGAGAACGGAGTCATTTCTACAAAAAACTCCAAGAAAAAAAGTGCCAACCAAGAATACTCACAAATAAATACAAACCCCATCATAAAACAGGTGAGGGACCAGGTAAAAATCTAGCCCACAAGCCTGAGCTGGACACAGCAGATGGACTACTGAAAGAACCAGTGCATGTGAGACAGGAGAATCAGCTATGGAAACACAATGTCACAGAGTGCACCTATGCGCTCACGGGGTATGAAAGAGCCAAGACCTCAGAGATGCCTTCTAGGAGAGCAAGGCGCCCTTCCCCACACCACGGGAGAGGAAAGGAAGGCCAAAGACTGGGGGCATCAGCCCCACAGCAAAGCTGCCAATTGAGGCAGAGGAGATGATCTACAACTGCCAATCACAAATACCTATACCCACAGAGAAACTTCTTCACTGACACTGGTGGGGGGGAGACCCCCTAAATCTGATGCCAGAACCATAAGGTAAAGCAGCAAAACAACAGAGATGAGATTGGTAAAGACAGCCTCCAACCAGAAAGCATGGAAAGACCTCAAATAAATATAGACTATTATAATATTATTATGTAATATTATATAATATATAATTATATATAATTTATTATTGTTATTATTATTTTTGAGACTAGGTCTCGTTGTTTTGCCTGGGAACAGCAGGCTCACGTTGCCCGGGGTACCACAGACTCAAGCAATCCCTGGCTTCCCAGGTAGCTGGGATTACAGGCGTGCACCACCATGCCCAGCTATTTTTTGAGACTAGGTCTCGCTATGTTGCCCCGAGCAGGACTTGAACCCAAGGGATTCCTAGTCTCAGCTGCACTTTAGGCTGTGCTTAAAGGCACGTGCCACTGTGCCCAGCTATGTAATATATTATATTATAAATATTGCCCAAGGCAAACTTAAGACTGAAAACCTACCAGCAAGGTTCGCCTGATTCCAAGAACACAGTCCCTCCCCCAATGAAAGAACACTGCCACAGGAAAGAAAAAGACCAATGGGCATAACACAGACTAGCAAATAACAAAGAACAGGGTGAGAATGGATGGGGCACCAGAGAGGGGGGAGGTATCCCAAAAACCATTTACTGAGGATGTGATTTAAAGAGTAAAAATAAACAAAAGTTTAAAAAAATGTAAGCATAAATCTGGGTAACTCTGGATTAATCAAGTTTCTTAGATGTGATAAAGCAACAAAATAAAAAAGATAAATTAAAAACTTACGTATTTCAAAGGTCACTACAAAGAAATGAAAAAGATAACTCAAAGAAGAGGGGAAATTATTTGCAAATTCCTTATCATATTCTGGTAAGGGACTAATATTTAGACTGCAAGTTTCCCCTGCTATCTGAAAGTAGAATATTCCTATTTAGCAAGTTATTATTATTATTTTTTGGTCTGGGAATGCTGTTAACACTAATCTTTGTGAAAAAAATTTTGACACTCCTAGACTGAAAAACAATCTACCAAATCCCTACTTTTGGATAGCAGGAGAAACCTATATATAATAAACTCTTATAACTCAACAATGTAAACAACCCAATTTGAAAATGGACAAAGATTCAAATATACATTTCTCTAAGAAGGACCAGAAAAAACAAATAACATGAAAAGATGTCCAACATCACTAATGATTTAGGAGATCAAATGAAAACCATCATGATCATACCGCTTCACTTTTTATGGTGGCTATAATAAAAAGAATAGACAATAACAAATAACAAGTGATAATAATGGGAAAAGATGGTTGAAATGTAAAATGTTGCCTTTGCTTTAGTAAAAGTCAGGTAGTTATTCAAAATGTGAAACACAAGTCATATGAATCCAGCAATTTTACTCTTAGGTATATACCCAAGACTACTGAAGACACCCAAAAACTTACTTAAATATGTTCATAGCACTATTGTTTATAATAAGCAAAAGGTGGAAACCACTCAAATACTCTGATGACTGAGTAAACAAAAGTGGTATATCTATATAATGGAATACTACTCAACCACAAAAAGGAATGAAGTACCAGTACCTGTTATAACACGAAGGAACCTTGAAAACATTATGTGAAAGAAGCCAGACACAAAAGACCACACATTCCATCTATCTATCAAGGATGTAGAACAAGCAAATTCACAGAGGTGGAAAGTAGATTAGTGGCTACCAAGGCTCGAAGGAAGTAATTGCTAATGTAGATGGGATTTCTTTTTAGGATGATAGAATGTTCTGTAATCACATAATGGTGCTATTTCCACAACTGTGTGAAATAGTGCTGCAATAAACATCTGAATATGGTGTCCTTTTGAATTAGTGTTTTTGTTTTTGTTTTCTCTGAGGCTAGGTCTCGCTTTGTTGCCCAGGGAACCCCCCACAAACTCTCATTGCCTGGGGTACCCCAGACTCAAGCGATCCCCAGCCTCAGTCTCCCAGGTAGCTGAGATTACAGGCACATACCACCACGCTCAGCATTTTTTTGAGACTAGGTCTCACTATGTTGCCCCGGATGGGTCTTGAACCTGCAGACTCAAGGGATTCCCAGTCTCACCTCCACCCTTAGGCTTGGGATTAAAACCACATGCCACTGCATCCAGCTTGAATTAGTGCTTTTGTATCCTTTGGGTAAATTCCCAGAAGTGGGATTGTTGGATTAAGTGGTAGGTCCATTTTCAGTTGTTTAAGGGTCCGCTACACAGCTTTCCATAGTGGCAGAACCCAGTTTGCATTCCCATCAGCAGTACAAAAGTGTTCATTTCTCTTCACATCCACGCCAACATTTGTTATTGCCTTTTTTTTTTTTAATATGGGTCATTCTTACTGGTGTGAGATGGTATCTCATTGTGGTTTTGATTTGCATTTCCCTGATTACTAGTGATGTTGAGCATTTTTTCATATGTCTATTGACCATTTGTAGTTCTTCTGCATCTCAAATTTCTAAGAGATAGGAGACACTGGAGAAACTCTTCAAAACAATGTAAAAAGGGACAGAAAAAGATTTTTTTTTCAGATGTGAGAAATAATGTTTCTACAGAAAGACGTGGGAGGAACAAAAGTTGTTGATGTGAGGGCCGGGCACGGTGGCTCGTGCCTGTAAGCTTCAGCCTATGAAGCGGCCGGGGCTAGGGATCGCGGTTCGAGTCCCGCTTGGGGCCCATAGCGAGACCTAGTTCCAAAAAAATAGCTGAGCGTGATGGCGCGCGCCTGTCATCCCAGCTACCTGGGAAACTGAGACTGGGAATTGCCTGAGTCTGTGGTATCCCGGGCAACGAGAGCCTGCGGTTCCACGGGCAAAAATAGCGAGACCTACTCTCAAAAAAAAAAAAAAAAAAGTTGTTGATGTGGGTGGAGGGCAGTAGAGAGGGGAAGCAGTGAGGTATTTCTGAAGCTGTAGACAAGAAAGATGTGCTTAGGTGATAGTGAACCGTTTCTCTGTGGTACCAGGAGAGAAAGTATAATAGATACATACAAATGCAGGGAGGTGAAAATACAGCTTGAGTTCTCTTCTAATGCTCGCCTTCAGAAAACTCAGTATTTTTCTTGAATATGTTGCTTATAGTCTCCTATCTCAATACATGTCTTTTAAGAGAGCAAACTGGCTTCAACAAAAATAAACAATCAAGAAAGCATATACATGGCCAGGCACGGTGGCACGTGCCTTTAATCACAGCCTCCAGAGCAAGGCTGGGACTAGGAATTGCTTGAGTCTGTGGGTTCGAGACCCACCCAGGGCAACATAGCAAGACCTAGTCCCAAAAAATAGCTGGGCGTGGTGGTATGCCTGTAATCCCAGCTACCTGAGAAGCTGAGGCTGGGGATTGCTTGAGTCTGTGGTTCTCCAGCCAAAACAGTAAGACCTAGTCCCCCCCCAAAAAAAGAAAGAAAGAAAGCATATACATTCACATACAGCACTGTCTCATTCTTTTTTTCATAACCACTAGGACAAGAAAGTTAAAGATATGTCCTTAAGTCTGTGATACTTTCCCCTTTAAAAGATGGAGCTTGATGGGCCAGGCATGGTGGCGCATGCCTGTAAGCGGCAACCTAGGAAGCCACGGCTGGGGCCAGGGATCGCAGTTCGAGTCCTGCTGGGGGCACATAGCGAGACCTAGTTCCAAAAAAATATAGCTCAGCGTGGTGGCATGCCTCTGTAATCCCAGCTACCTGGGAAGCTGAGGCTGGGGATTGCTTGAGTCTTTGGTACCCCAGGCAACATGAGCCTGCAGTTCCACAGGCAAAAATACCAAGACTTAGTCTCAAAAAATAAATAAATAAATAAATTAAATAAAAGAGATGGAGCTTGACTCCCCCTTAAGTGTGAGCTAGACTTAGTGACTCACTTCCAGTGAATAGGACAAGGCAGAACCAATGTCTACCCTTCTGAGACTAGGTCACAAAAGACCATGTAGCTTCCTCCTTGTTCTCTGCTGCATGGATCACCTGTCTTGGGGCGGAGCCAGGTGTCTGTTCACTTGAACAGCCCTTATGTGGGGGAGGCTTACATGGCGAGGCACTGAGTCCTGACAGCAGCCACAGGAGTGAGTAGTTTTGGAAAGGAAGCTTCAGTCAAACATTCAGATGAGTACTGCCCTGGCTGGTCATTTACCTGCACTTAGAGACCATGAGTCACCCCGCTAAACTGCTCCCATATTTCTGACCTGTCAAAACTGTGATATAACAAGTGTTTGCAATTTGAAGCTGGCAAGTATTGGGGTAATTTGTTTTGGAAAAACAAACACTATACATATTTAAAACAAATGTGTTCCATCTGCACATCCCACTTCAACAGATAAAAAGTCTCCTGACCACAGAGCATATTCCAAATATAGAGTATAAATCTCTCCAACAATGGCCAGATGAATACACCTGAATTTGCTCCAACCACATCACTTTGCAGTGACAGGGTGGCATGTGGTGGTGGGGGTGTGAGGAGGGCTGAACCCTGTCTTTGTTGGTCCATTGCAGCTGTGCTCAGGCAATGACTTTCCTGAGAGTAGTTCATATTTTCATCAGTGCTTCCACCAGCAATTCTCTTGGTCAGGGTGAATCATATAATTTTAAGTATTTGAAATGTTTTCAATTTGTTCAGAAAGTGGAGTCAGTGAAGAAATAAACCCAGCAAACCCAGGAGGCTTTCCTGTCTGCCCTGATCTGGGCAGGCCTCCCTGCAGTGAAGAGGAGACCTATCAACTATATTCTTAGGATAAAGATGGAAAAAAAAAAATCAAGTCTTTTCCTTGGAGTGGGAAGGCAGCAGCAGATAGCATTCAGATATTTTTGAAATGAAACTGTTACCATGGGAATGTTTCCATATCACTTCCTTAATAATGATGGGGAGAAAGAATGAACAGTATAGGGCTCAGAATTCCAAAAATAAGAAAACAAGGGAAGGGAAATGAAAACTAGAAGATCAGGTGCTAAAGAAAGGCTTGCTTAGTTCAGTAAAAACTGCCCTGGCAACATTCTAGAGGAGGCAATGGTGGTAGGGGGGTAGTTTGTAGGCCAGCAGTTCTTTCCTGAGGGTTGCAGTTTCCTTTAGGCTGAAGCTGGGTGATGCTAAGGTGAATGGGTCAGGGTGACTCTAGAGTATTGCAAGTAAGGGGCTAAAATTGGTTTCTCCTCAGGTTTTGTGCGGGAGGTGGGGAATGAGGGAGGAAAACCAAAGGCTTAACAAACCTAGATACTGATCTCCTTTTCCATCAGGGCAAGAGGACAAATTGCTCCAGGCTCTCTCCACCCCTAGGGCCTCAGGCTGCATCCTGGAGGCAGAAGGACAAGATGCACAGAGGTTTCCATTTTGCCACTCAGAATTCCCTCTGCTGTACAGCCCTCCACAAGGGTTTGGGGGGGTCATTTCTTTTTCTTTCTCTTTTTTTTTTGAGACTAGGTCTCGCTAATTTTGTCCGTGGAACCGCAGGCTCACGTTGCCCGGGGTACCATGGACTCAAGCAATCCCTAGCCTCAGCTTCACAGGTAGCTAGGATTACAGGCGCGCACCACCACATCCAGCTATTTTTTTGGAACTAGGTCTCGCTACTTTGCCCCAGGTGGGACGCAAACCACAATCCTTGGTCCCAGTTGCGGCTTCCTAGACTGCCGCTTACAGGCATGGCCACCATGCCCGGCTGGGGGCCATTTTTTAATCAAGAAGAGACCACTACCTATTCTTTACTACAAACTACTCACTATTGGAAGCACATTAGGATTCTCCCCAGTTCACTCCCAATCAGGGCCTGTTATTCTCACAATGTCAAAGGTCAGATAACCCATTGAACAAAACAGTATATCTTTTGTGATAGTCATTTATCGTCCACCACACTACCCCTCCCTATCTCATGTTGTCTCTATTTTTTGAGAAGGAACACTCCAATAGTATCATCCTGACTACAAAATGAATGGGAATACAACATGCTAGTTGGTTAAGTGGGTAAAGATCTGTAGCTCAGGTGTTCTCTTAACATAAGCACCTCTTCAATATTATACAAAGGAGGAAATGGATACCCCACCAAGCACCCCTGCACATGTGAACCAACCCAAGGTGGGACACGGATAACAATGGATTGCCTGCTTAACTAAATCCTTATCTGTTCATTCCCCAAGGATCTAGGTTTGCTTGGAGTGTACTAATCTGGGGATAACCTTTCATTCTTGAAATCTTCAGTTAAAATACAAGGTACAGCACTTAAACTGTTACGTGAAGGCAGCAGATAGTCTTAATCGTAAGGGATGCAGCTAAAGGACCGGAAACCACACTAGGCTGGGTAAACAATCAGTGTTTTCCTTCTCTGAACAAGTACCCAGTGAAGCAACACAGACAGCTCATGTCTCATACCTGTCAGAACCACACACTTTCTGCTCTTAAATTTATGGTTCACATAGAGTAAATCAATTAAAAATGCTTTGATCCAGCTTAAATGTAAGTTCAGCACAGTGCAGAGGATGCTCTAAAGATACGAGGCTCCCTTGGCATAGAGAAACTGGACAAGAGACACCAGAGGTCAGATGCCTGGGCCACTTCTCAGGTTCCTGGGTTTGGGGATGGCCACGCCCTGGCCATGTGAAGGCGCTCTCTGACAAAGACACATGTTTCTCCTAACTTTTTCTGACTAATTCTTAGGGTCATTTCAGGTAAACAGCAATTATCACTCCCCAAAAGTGAATCCTAAAATGTGGGAGAATTCTGAGTGCCATGAAAGACACCATTATCTGCACCTGGTTTGTAATCTGGTCTATGTTTCAGCTGCCATTTATACTATCAGGTAAACATAGTTTTTGTACTGCTTGAGACAGACTCCTATTCTGTTTCAAGTACTTTATTACATAGTATATTTCTCACACCTAGCAGGTACTTGGACATTTTTTATCATTTTTTATTTTTATTTTTTATTTTTATTTATTTATTTTTTTTTGAGACTAGGTCTCGCTATTTTTGCCTGTGGAATCGAACCGCAGGTTCTCGTTGCCCAGGGTACCACAGACTCAAGCAATCCCCAGCCTCAGCTTCCCAGGTAGCTGGGATTACAGGCGCGCACCACCACGCCCAGCTATTTTTTTTCGGAACTAGGTCTCGCTACAGGCCCCAGGCGGGACTCGAACCATGATCCCTAGCCCCGGCCGCTTCATAGGCTGGAGCTTACAAGCACGAGCCACCGTGCCCGGCCTTATCATTTTTTATTTTTAAGAGACTCAGTCTCACTATGTTGCCCAGGGTAGTCTTGAACCCACGGACTCAAGTGATTCCTAGCCTCTGGCTTTCAAGTAGCTGGGATGACAGGTGCGCGTCACCGTGCCTGGCTCTTTTATCATTTTTTTATAGACGTGTATGGTTAAATCTTTACATACCACTCTGGAGGAATTTCCTTCAAATAGGTGTTTGATTGCTGATTTCCAACCACAGACGTGTGAAGTACATAGGCACCTGAGCACCTATGATTCAAGTGAAACTAACTTAAAGTGGGTTATGGTGGAAAACTGTGGGTTCTTCAGTGGTGGGAGAACTATGGTGACCACAACTGAAGGAAAGAGCCTGTACTGTCAAAATACTAATAAGGATGTAAAAGCAAGCTACTTCATTAAAATAAATGAAAGAAACCAACTTAAAACACTTCACGATCTTTTCCATAAAATTTTCTGGGCGCCCCTCAACTGGACTCAAGTCTTCTTTTGCTTGAATTTCCATTGCACTTCATTTTATTTCTTAAGGCTCTTGGCACTTCTCTACTTTGGAAGATTATCTACCAAGGCAGCACTTTCCCTGAATATAACCATTTCATCTATATTTCTCATAAAACCTGGACCCAACACTTTAAACACAGGAACCTCCATGTTTCTGAACGAATGACCAAGCAATATGAATGCCCCCCATAAAGTGATTGGAGCAACAGGAGAGAGATCGTTAAGCTCAGGTCATACAGTCTGACAGTATGACAATGGAAATTGGTCATAAAGTCTAATTGGTCATACAGTCTAACTTGAAGAACTGCTCAGGCCCTAAATATGCACTCTATTACCACCAGATCTGAGTATCCAAGTATCTGCTATTCTATAGTTGATTTTGCTAAGGTTCCTCATCACCATTCAGATGTCAGTCAGCTCAGTGGGAAATATTTGGGTTTCCTTTTAGGTTTATTTCTTCACTCAGTGCAATAAACTGCACTGAATGTAGTTTTAGAGTTTTAAGGCAAAGAGCCCAAAATTTGTTTATTTGCCTGGACATTCATTCACTTAAATTAGTTGAGCACAGACTATGTGCCAAATATTGACCGAGATCCTGTGTATAAAGTAGTGATAGGCAGACAAGCTTCCTACTCTCACTGATCTTACATTCAAGCAGGGCAACACTTGACAAATGGAAATACAATGAGAAGGAAAAAAAGAGAGAAACACAGGTGGTGAGATGGTGAGTATCTGGGTGATGTAAGCATGAGTTTATGTGAGCTTTCTTAGATTAGATGGTCTGGAGTTTTCCTTTCTGAGGAGTGACATTTAAATTAAGATGTGAACGACAAGAATGAAGCAGTTTTTAAAAAATCTTTTTTTTTGCAAAAGGGAATAACATTTCAAATAGAGAACAGTGAGTATAAACAAGTACTTAACAGTTCTAGAAAATAGGCAAAGGAGCATCTCAGGAAAGCTTTATAAGGCATGGCAAGGGCCCTGGGTTTTATTTAAATGTGATGAAAAAACACGGAAAGAATTGAAGTACAGCAGTGACAAAACGACTGCTGTAAAATAATGGGTTTTAAAGGAAAAATGGGTGGCCGGGCACGGTAGCTTGTGTCTGTAAGCTTCAGCCTATGAAGCGTCCGGGGCTAGGGATCTCGGTTCGAGTCCCGCCTGGGGCCTGTAGCGAGACCTAGTTCCAAAAAAAATAGCTGGGCATGGTAGCGCGCGCCTGTATTCCCAGCTACCTGGGAAGCTGAGGCTGGAGACTGCTTGAGTCTGTGGTACTCCGGGTAACAAGAGCCTGCAGTTCCACGGGTAAAAATAGCGAGACCTAGTCTCAAAATGAATGAATGAATGAATAAATGAATGAATGAATGAATGAATGAATGAATGAATGAAAAATGGAAGTGGGAAACCAACAGTGAAGTTAGTGAACTCAGTCCAGCTGGGAAGTCATGGTGGCTTGAACCTACATGGTAGTGGTGACAGGAAGGTGAGGGGATAGAGATCCATGTTTTGGAGATAAAATCAAAATGACCAGCTTTCAGGTTTTTGCTCTGAGCAATGAAACAGTTGGTGGCACACTCTATTAAAATGGGAATATTAGGAAAGGAGAAATAAGGCTAGATATCGCAGACTTTGGTAAAAGTGCCTCAGATATCTAACAGGAAACAGAATAGGAGTGTATACTTCTGGAATGAGGTTAGGGCTGGTAATACCAATTTGGGAGTCATTGGAAACCAAACTTAAAAGCAAGGAACTGCTGTTAGCAAACAGTTGTACCTAGTACTAAGATCTTGATTTTTTAAACACCATCCAATAATTAAAAGTATTAGGGTTCCACGAATGATTGCTGTTAGGACTAGGGCTGGGGAAGTACAGGATAAAGCCTGGGATGTACACAAGGTGACTGGAACATCTCGTGGGGTTAGAAAAAAAGGAGCAGTCAGAAAATAATGGGCACATGTTAAAAGGGCCGTATTGAAGGAGTCCCCAATGGCTAACAACAGAGGTAACAACAACAACAACAAAACAGTGGGGAAAGGGCACTGAAATGTCTTACCGCACAATTCAAATTAGAAGAAGTGACAGGAGTAGAAAAACATTGGCAAATATCATAGTGGTAACTATTCTGGAAAAGATGAGTAGTCACAATGAGGTACCAACATATTCACTAGAATGGTTACAATAAAAAAAGATAAATAATAACAAAAGCATTGGCAAAGATGTAGATGACAAAGAACCTTCAAACATAACTAATGAGAATATAAAATAGTGCAGTCACTTTGGAAACCAAAAAGTGCTACCAAATAATTCATCAATCCCACTCCCAAGTGAATACTCAAGGGAAATGAAAACAAATATCCACATGAAAACTTGTACACAAATGTTCACAGGAGCACTACTCATGCTAGTCAAAAAGTAGAATGTCCCAAGTGTCCATCAACTGATGAATAGCCAAATGTGGTGTGTTCATAAAACAGGTAGAATTCAGTCCAAAAAGGGAATGAAATACTATACATGCTACAATGTAGGTGAACCTTCAAAATATTATACTGAAAGAAGGCCGGGCACGGTGGCTCATGCCTATAAGCTTCAACCTATGAAGTGGCAGGGGCTAGGGATTGTGGTTCGAGTCCCGCCCTGGGCAGTAGCAGACCTAGTTCCAATAAAATAGCTGGATGTGGTGGCACGTGCCTGTAATCCCAGTTACCTGGGAAGCTGAGGCTGGGGATTGCTAGAGTTTGTGGTACCCCGGGCAACGAGAGTCTGCGGTTCCACAGGCAAAAATAGCGAGACCTGGTCTCAAAAAAAAAAAAAAAAAATACTGAAAGAGGCCAACACAAAATAACAGTGTATTACTCCATTTATATGAAATTCCATTTAGATGCAATCATACTTTTTTTGGTGACTTTAAAATGTTTGAAATTATTTTCAAATAAGAAGTAAAAAATAAAATCCAGGTTCTCAGTGAGATCATCCAGAGACCAAGTAAAGACAAGGATACTCCAAAAGGAACTTTGGGTACTCTAATATTTTAGAGGTTGAGCAGAGGTCAAAGAGCCAGCAAAAGAATAAAAAAAGAAAATGTAGCCAGCATTTTGTGCTACCTGCCAGTATAACAGGGGTAATGGACATTGTGTTGGCCCGAACACTCAAGAAAGCTTACCCAAGACATGTCTCAGACACATGTAGGAAAACAATTCTCATCCTCTACGCCTCTCCAGCTCACCCGATGCAATAGCTCAGCTCTGTCTCAGTGCAGGAAGGGCAGGCTTGCCACCTTGCAGCACTAACTGTGGGGACGCAGATCTCACCTATTGGGGAAGGAGGACGGTGAGACAGCACTCATCAGGGACAGACCTCAGTGAACATGCACAACCCAGATCTTCACTTGATGGAGAGGGAGTGTCATGGAATTTGCCCTGTGAGTACTTTGCAGATGCTGCCTCCATGTAGAGCCCGCATCTCCATGTCTTATCCTTCAGGTCTCAAAAGACTCAAGGTCAGGAACTCAGTCTTGTTATTTAAGACGCATCTGTACCCTTTGTCTGTTCACTGTACAGCATGCCTGCCTGCTTCACCTGTGTTTAGAAGGGTTTAGGGAGGAGAGCAAAATATTCGGTGGAAGTAAATTGCCCCGTTCCCCTGTCCCCGAGGAACTGAACCTGGGGTGTCTGACCTGTTCTCTGTTGTGTCCAACTGCATCTTATTGGCAGTGAATTCAGTCCCAGATCTTTGCTCCACCTTCTTCCTGCTTGTCTACTTCCAGGGGGAATCCATATCAATATGCTTGGGTCCAAGATGATTTTCTCGATTTGTGTAACTTGTTCTTGAGTAGTAACTAGTCACTGCAGCTCTTGTGGAAATGTTGACTAGCAGTCTGTTCATGAAATGATCTCCTAGTGGTATTAGAAATTCACTAGGTTAGCTGGGCACGGTGGCTTGTGCCTGTAAGCTTCAGCCTAAGAAGTGGCAAAGTCTAGGGATCGTGGTTCAAGTCCCGCTCAGGGCAACACAGCGAGACCTAGTCCCAAAAAATAGCTGGGCATGGTGGCGCGCGCCTGTAATCCCAGCTACCTGGGAAGCTGAGGCTTGGGATCACTTGAGTCCGTGGTACCACGGGCAACGTGAGCCTGCTGTTCCACAGGCAAAAATAGTGAGACCTAGTCTCAAAAAAAAAAAAAAAAAGTCATTAGGTTGTAGATGGAGTAAAAAAGTATGAACCTAAGAGCTAAGACTTGAGTGTGAATCCCAACTATGCATGTTCACTGTGCAAATTACATAACTTTTCGTTTTCTCTTTCCATAAAATGGGGACAATAGGTGCATCTGTAGAACTGAAAGAAAAGCTGTGACTGGAGTGCAGTCAGATGGGGAGAGTATAGGGTTGCCTTCAAAGGTCTAGGGGTAAATCTGCTGAGCCCTGTAAATCACCTTAAGGTTTGAATTGTTATCATGAACGTTTTTCTTTTTAGTCAATATTATACTTGTGAATACTTTGTACTTAGAAATTTAATCATTGCAAATTGATCCATATTTGTAACTTCTCTGAGCACAAAGACTGTGCACACACTACTTGGAGTTCTTCAATGTTTAGGGTAAATTTTAACATGCATCACAATCATAGGCTGGGGGTTGGAGCTGGTGATGGAGCTGTGCATACACTCCAACCTCCAAGTTTTTGATTTAGTAGGTCTGGGTTGGGACTGAAATTGTGTTCCTTACAAGTTCCCAGTTGTTGTGACTACATTTTAAGACTCTAGGGGTGGGAAGGGGGTGAATAAGAGATCTGAGATTATAATCAGCAAAAAGAATAAATTAATGTGTGAAGACAGACTCGCCACTTACGCTCTAAATGGTACAGTAGGAATGGCTGGAATGAAGAAGACTGAAGTTATAGAAATCCCAGAAGCAGATAAGAGAAGTAGAGATAAAAATAGTTTTGTGACAAAACTTTATCATTTTTTCCTGTTATATATCCTGTTTCAAGGTACTTTTCTATTTATAAATAACAAATGAAAACAGGTTTCCCCCCGAAATTTAAGAAGAAAAATCATAAAGGATGCTCTAAAAAGAGTCACTATATTCCTACTCCCCTCAATTATCTATACCTGAAATAAACCTAACCACCCGAACCTGCATGCCTCTAAATAGACACCATCAATTATCTGGTGACAGCTACCAGGAGTGAAGGCAAAAATGCCTCAGAGGAACTGAACTGAAATTCTAGAAAATTTGCTTTGCCAACTTTAACCCTTTTTAGTAATAAAAATGTTAAAACTCTATGATGTCCCTCCCCCTTTATTCTTACTTTTTTTTTCTGGACTGTCTTTTTTTTTTTTTTGAGACTAGGTCTCTCTATTTTTGCCCGTGGAACTGCAGGCTCTCGTTGCCCGGGGTACCACAGACCCAAGCAATCTCCAGTCACAGCTTCCCAGGTAGCTGGGATTACAGGCACGCACCACCACCCCCAGCTATTTTTTGGGACTAGGTCTTGGTACGGGCCCCAGGCGGGACTTGAACAGTGATCCCTAGCCCCGGCCGCTTCCTATGCTGAAGCTTACAGGCACGAGCCACCGTGCCTGGCCGGGACTGGCATTTTTAACTGAACATACTACAAACTTAACTAAAGGCAGGACATCCAGTTGTTATGGGCTGGCTCCTACAGTGGAAATAGTACTGAATACAGAGATCTGTATCCCTGTGTTCCAACCCCAACTAAGGCACAGACTGATCATGAGGCTCTGGGTAAGTCACCTCCACTTACTATGTTGCTTATGCTGTCAAAGAGTTGGATGAATGAACTTTGTGGTCTATTTAAGTACTGAAATAAAAAGCAATAATACGCATTATCACACTGTCAATGTGCACAAAGGAGAAAATTCCCAGGTAATTAAACTTTGAACTAAATATCCTGTGGGATTCTTTCATCATTTAGGTATGTCAAGATAATATAAGGGCAAACTGAAAATAAATATGGATAAACATCAAAAGAATAGCTCTAGGAAAGTGCTCAGAGGAAGTGAAATTCACTGTCTTAATATTATACTTTTATAAATTCCAAGACAATCAGTGTTAACACTTGCATCAGTTATGCAAGGATTTGGTTATATCTGGCCCACAGTTTGTTTTTGTATACCTGTGAACAAAGAAAGATGTCTACATTTTAAAATGACTAAAAAATAATTTGTGACAAGTGGAAGTTATATAAAATTCAAATCTCAGTGCCTGTAAATTTTAAGGGAACAGAGTCACGCTCATTTGTCTATACACCATCTATGGCTGCTTTCTGGCTATGACAGAGTTGAATAACTGCAAACATCTCAAATACCTATTATGTGTTCTTTTACAGAAAAAGTTTTGATCCATGAATTACATATAGCCACCAGTCTCATTTTAATAATTAACACTTCTAAGAGTTGTTTGAGTGTAGAAGATTAATATATATATATATATATATATATATATATATATATACTATCACTAGGCAAATACTGAGATAATGTTCTTGTAGAATTTGAATTCTTCAATGCATGAACACTGGCAATGCCTCCATGATGTACAACTTTCAAGTCCAGGAGTCACAACCACCTCTCTATTTCCATGTCCAACTACTGCAACTGTCCATGCTCAACGGGAAGATAAAATCTACAGAAGAGAAACAGTACTACCGGAAAATACAGACATGATCCAGGATGCCACTGTGAAGTTAGGAAATGTTCCCTAATATAAAAACCCTGCTTTATAGTACAAGACCCATACTTTTCTGATCCAAAAATAACTGGGACAAAGGGTCTGGTCAGTTTGAGTGTGTGTGCTGTGGGAGCAAAGGGACAGTTTTTGAGTCTGGGACTCAACAAAGAAATCATACTGTGCTGCTCAGAGGTCAGACTTCCATAGAGCTAAGGACTGAACAGGTTAACATTCATTCTCATTGGTGGGAACTTTTGATAAGTAGAGTTAGAACGAATTGCTTGCTAGCTTAGAGTTTTTAACAGTAGGTTACTAGGCCTGAGAGTCTGGTGAGCAAAGTTTTTGCACAAGTCAGGTTAACAAAGAACATTCTCACACTGTAAACATTTAATAAATTTAGAATCTTTTTTTTTTTGAGACCAGATCTCGCTATTTTTGCCTATGGAACCGCAGGCTCACGTTGCCCAGGGTACCACAGACTCAAGCAATCCCCAGCCTCAGCTTCCCAGGTAGCTGGGATTACAGGCGTGCGCAACCATGCCCAGCTATTTTTTTGGGACTAGGTCTCGCTACGTGCCCCCCAGTGGGACTCGAACTGCGATCTCTGGCACCGGCAGTGGCTTCCTAGGCTGCTGCTTACAGGCATGTGCCACCATGCCCGGCTAAATTCAGAATCTTAAGAGTGATGTTTCTCAAAAAACATCTAGTCCTGAATCAGTGTCCTATAAACAGACTACTGAACACTAAAGTAGGATGTCAAGAAAATAAAATGTGCTAATGAAAACTAGATCACATACTCATTTAAGATATATACATATACTTTAACGACACTTATTTTATTTTTTTAGACTAGGTCTCGCTATTTTTCCCTGTGGAACTGCAGGCTCTCGTTGCCTGGGGTACCACAGACTCAAGCAATCCCGTCTCAGCTTCCCAGGTAGCTGGGATTACAGGTGCACACCACCACGCCCAGCTGTTTTTTTTTTTTTTTGGAACTT
>PVHY01027632.1:0-16060 GCA_004024945.1 Uropsilus gracilis
GGGTAACTGGGGTCAGGGAAGGAGCTGGGGGGATTGGGGGCATGGGTAACAGCTGTGAGTGATTAGGGTGAGCTCTTGGGCAGGTTTCCAGGGAGGAAGTGGGAGGAGGGGCAATCAGAAGCAGAGAGGGGCCACTCTGGCCCCTGGGTTGAGGTGTGGGAGGGCCTTGTTGGGGTCTTACCCGCCAGCCTCTGCTGCTGTTGGGCTTCTTCCAGATATTCCTTCAGCTTCTGGTTCTCAGCTCTCAGGGCCTCACACTCTGCCGTTTTGCATTTATCTTGCTTCACCTCCTGGATGGTGTTTTCGAGTTCCGCTGCCATCTGCTGCTTCTTCTCCAGCTCCATCTCCTTTTTCATGAGGTTGTTCTGCACCTGCGTCAGCTCCTTCTCTAGCTGGTGCAGTAACTCATCTTTCTCTTGGAGAAGCTAAGAGAAGCCAAGTGTTAATGCTGACCAGCTCCAGCACTGGCAGGGAAAGCCAGTGGTGACTGTCCCCAGCCTTTTTCCAGCCATCACCTCCTCCGACCCACCTTCCCTCCCTGCCTCCCCTCAGGCTACTCTCAATGCAGCAGGCCAAGAGGGGCTCAGAAAATGCAAGTCAGATCTTGGGGAGATCTCCTGAAAACCCTCCACTGACTCCATTTCCCTTGAAAAAGGTCACCCCTCCTTCCTGAAATTCGTCATCTGGCCAGTGGTGATCTGTCTGAACTCCCCTCTTGTCACTTCACTTGCATCTGCAGTTCTCCGGGAATGCTCCAACGGCTAGATGGAGGACTCTGCAACTGCTGTCTCTCTGTCTGGAATTGTCTTCCTCAAGACCCCGGCCTGGTGGTTCCCTCACCTCACTCTAACCTCTACCCAAATCTCATCTTTCAGAGAGGCCTGCTCACCATGATGTGTAGCGCAGCCTCCAAACCTTTGCAGGAATTTATGAGCACTTGGCATATCACATATATTAACCTTGTTATTTACTCTGTCTCTCCACACCGAGAAGTAGACTCTAGGAGAGTAAGGATGTGGCAAGTTTTATTAAATCTGAAGTGGCCAGAACTGTGTTTGGTACATGGAGGTGCTCCGAGTCTTTGTGGGATGGATATGTTATGCTGACCAGACTACCTGCTTCCTGTTGCTGTCTCCCCAGATACCTCCACTTTGGCTGGGGGTTCTCCTCCCTACTTGGAAGCAGGATCTGCAGCAACCAGTCAGCTAATTATCTGGATGACTTCTACTAGCTCTGATGAAAGCTGAGAGTTGGATTAGTGTCGACTACAAAAGCCGGCGGGCACTGGTTTCACAACCTTTCTGTTCTTGGTTCCATTCTCAGGCTTGATTTATATTGGCAATTACACATCTTGTAGGGCCTAACTCCATTAATATGTTCAAGCTGCTTAATTTGCATATTCACAAGCTATTTAGAATTTAAAAAATTGAAATTCACTGGAAGTGCTTAATAAGGCTACGCAGTATTTTATAGCATTTCTCTTCACTCTCAAGCATAAACAGAAGTGTGAGGGAGCTATACCAGTGTACCCCAGGCTCCGCACCTTGTAGGACTGGGGAACACCTCCCTGTGCAGTCAACATCTGTGTTAAGGTTCGTGAATCAGCATATTTGATTAATCTATTATGAGCACTAACAAATATCACAGAAGAATCCAGAGCTTCTGTCAGATGTCAGATGCTGGAAGCCCAGAGTTCCCCGCCCCGCCCCACCCCTATAACCCCACTCCCCTTGCAACATGGGCTGAGCCTGGCCTCACACCCATCTAGCTGGTGGCTCCAAGCAGAGAGCTGCTCCCCTCACCTTGTCTTTCTTCAGACCAAGCTTCTGGGTCTCGGTGAACTGGATCTGTATCTCCTGCAGCCGCCGCTGCATAAAGGTGAGCTCCCTGTCCTTCCTTTCCATGTGGGCGGATGTCTCTTCTCGGATCCCGTGCAGGTCCAGCTCCAGTTTCATCATGTCTGCAACATGATGGGACAGAGCGCTTCTTGTTCGTTAGCGCCCCGGAGCTTCCTATGACCCGCTCGCCGCAGCCCCCCAGCCCGTGGTTTACCTTTCATGATGTTTTTCTTCTGCTCCGACACGGTTTCTAGCTCCATGCGCAGGTCCTTCACCAGGTTCTGGTACTCCTCCACGTGCAGGCACTGGCTGTCTTTCTGTTCCTGCAGGTGCTTCAGAATCTGGGCGGGGCAGGATGAAGACATGGAGGAAGAATGCTTTCTAGGGTGCTGCGTGTCCCGAAGAGGCAAAGCCTAGAGACAGAAGCTTAGACTGGTGGTCGCCAGGGGCTGGGTGAGAGGATGGGGGCATGAGGGCTCATGGAGACAGGATTTCTTTCTGGAGCCCTGAGAAGCTTCCGGTGAGACTGCCCAGTAAACCCTACCAAACTGTACACTTTAAACGGTGACTTTTATGGTATAAAATAAAAAAAAATAAATAAACTTCTCACAGTCACTCAGAATGTGCATAAAAGAAGCCATTCCGTCTTCCCCCTACAACAGACGGCCATTTGTGGAGCAATTACAGCGTGCCAGGCACTGTCCTAGGTGGAAAACCTTGGAAGTTGCTAAGTATTATATGGTAGAGCAGTGAAAGGGGAATGGAGGTATATGGGATGGGGGCAACTTTAAATAGGCTGGGGGGGGTTTGGCCTCACTGAGAAGGTGGCCGGTGAGCAGGGACTGGGAGGAGGTGAGGGCGTGAGCTATGCTGCAGGTATCTGAGGGAAGGGCTAGGGACAGGGAGATAAGTCAGTGATGAGACCCTGGGGTGAGAACATGGAGGAGGCCATGTGGTTAGAGTGGAGCGGTGATGGGGAAAGAGGAGACGGGGGTGAAGAAGTTAGGAGAATTGTATCACATGGGCCAGGAGTGGTGGCACATGCCTGT
Source organism: Uropsilus gracilis (assembly GCA_004024945.1). Taxonomy (NCBI): domain Eukaryota; kingdom Metazoa; phylum Chordata; class Mammalia; order Eulipotyphla; family Talpidae; genus Uropsilus; species Uropsilus gracilis. The sequence continues at coordinate 2,888 of PVHY01027632.1, forward strand.
AATCCAAGTGCTGGGAGGCAAGAGGCTAGGGATTGCTTGAGTTCATGGGTTCGAGACTACTCCAGGTAACATAGCAAGACCTGGTCTTGAAAAAGCAGCTGGGCGAGGTGGCGGGCACCTGTAATCCCAGCTCCTGGGAGACTGAGGCTTAGGATCGCTTGAGTCTGCAGGTTTGAGACTACCCTGGACAACATAGCAAGACCTAGTCTCAAGAAAAAAAATCGTATCACATGGGGATGAACTCTGTCAGCCAAGTCGCTCAGCTTCTCTCCAGAAGGAGAGGGGAATAGAATCAAGAGAAGACAAGAGCAGGTGACTGAGGAGGAGCAATTGATTAATTATCTGGGCATCAGGAGGTGGCAGGGAATAGTGATTTGAGCTGAGTGAGAGAGGGCTTCAGCCTGATGGTGGACAGGATGGAGAAATGCAGTTATCTGCTGGTGGGAATGCAGGCTGGTCCGGCCACTATGGAAAGCTGTGTGGGAGACCCTTAAACTACTGAAAATGGAACTACCATTTGATCCAGCAGTCCCACTTCTGGGGATCTACCCAAAGGATACAAAAACACTCATTCAAAAGGACACCTGTACTCGGATGTTTATTGCAGCGCTATTTACAATAGCCAGGATATGGAAGCAACCCAATGCCCCAAAACAGATGAATAGATTAGACAGTTGTGGCATATATAATATACAAGATGGAATATTATTCAGCAATCAAAAAAGACAAACGTATGTCATTCACAGCAACAGGGATGACGCTAGAAGAAATCATGTTAGTGGAAATAAACCAGAAAGGAAAAGAGAAATACTGGATGGTCTCACCTATGTGCGGGGTATAGGGGGAAAGATGGACAAGAGAAATTTAGAACTGTCAGCAGAACTGAAGCATAGAGCAAGGAGAGGGGAGGGGATAAAATCAGGGGAGAGATGGGCACAAGAGATTAAGATGAAATTCACTGGTGACAAGGTGGTGGAGAACCTTAGGGTAGACGATGTACTATATATACATATATATGCACACATATCTGTGCAATCAATTAAAATATAAAACTAATTATTAAAAAAAAGAAACGCAGTTTTCACTATATGAGCTGAATGTGGGCACTGCTGGATTCAGGGCAAGACTCTCTGCCCTACCAGTGGAACAGGGAGAGGACTGCTGGGTGAACGCTGACGAGTATGGTCCAGGATGTTCAATCTGGCAGGCCAGCAGGAGTCTGTCTTGTGTAGGTGTACAGTTGGGATCAGTTTAAGGAGGAGCAATCCCCAAGTTCAGTTCCCAAATCTATTGCTACCAGATATGACTGTTGAGACTTGGCATACATTACAGTGTGCTTGGAGTAGGGTTGACCAAGAGCCCACAGATGTAAAGTGAAACATAAAATATGAAAATAAGAAACAAGCAAGAAGCCACACAATCAAACCCAACATGGTTTGACACAAATAAGCAAAAGTTCTCCCACCTTTTTGATGTCTTCGCAATCTTCCGAGGAGCTGGGAGGATGTCTGTGGGTGGCTGTGTAGGAAGCAAATTCTGCCTGTAATTTGATCAACGCCTCTTCACGTTCCAGAACCTGCAATCAAGAACAGGTTGGTTTTTGACAAATGGTCAGTGCATAGATAGTGGGCTTACTGAGCTCATCAGTGGCCACATTTTGGACTCTCTCTTGCACCTAGATGAGGTCCAGGTTTTGAGTCAGAAGGTTTTTTGGAGTTTGTGTTGGAAAGATGTATCTAACTTATCAAGGTTCAGAGATTCAAAGTTCAAGTACTAAATAAGGAAGTTTCTTAGAGAGTAGGTGAATATTTGTACTTCGTCTAAAGATTTAAAAAACATGAATTTTTTTCCTTCTTGTTTCTTGGAAATAACAGAAATAAAATCCAAGTATTGAAATTAGGAGTAAAAGTTTCATCTCCATTTACTTCTCCAGTTTGATTTGCACCAAGGGGAAGAGGTGTTATTGGTAATTTCTGGTAAAGACTTCCATAATATGGTCAAAAACTTCAGAAAACCAAAGAAATAGAACACTATTGTGTAGCTTATTCTGAACAATATATTATAAGCATTCTCTATGCAGCCCTCACAGATCTGCTTCATTTTCTCAGCTGCATAATACTCTGCAACATGGATAGCATGTTCACTATTTCAATCTCTTTAGTTTTCCTTTTTTTAGTGATTTTTTTTGCTGATTATATATATATATTTATTCTTACATTGTTGTGTACCCCATAGTTCTTTCCCTCACCCATCACCTGTGAACTATCACCTTGATTCCTTGTGTTCATCCCTCTCCTGATTTTGCCCACTGCCCTTCCCTCAATCTCTTTAATTTTTCTATGGGTGGGCATTGAAGTTGTGTGAGAGACTTTGAGTCTCCCTAGACTCTTGAATTCTGTGTGGGTTGGGACACAAGCATATGAACCAAAGGTGGTGGCAAGTATAAATAATCCTGTGTGGCTTAATCATGTACAGACTTAAAGATATTTAACTTTTTTTGGTAAATTTTGTTTTTTTAAATTGATTGCACACATATATTTTTTACATCATTGTTGAGGTTCTCCTACTACCTTATCACCTGTGAACCATCATCTTACTCTCTTGTGCCCATCCCTCCCCCAGTTTAACCACCTCCCCCTCTCTTGCTCTATGGTTCAGTTCTGCTGACAGTTTAAAATTTTCCTTGTCCTTTTGTTTGTTTTCCCTATATCTTGTATATAGGTGAGATAATTCAGTATTTATCTTTCTGGCTTGTTTCCACTAACATAATTCTTTCTAGACTCATCCATGTTATTACAAATGCATCAAACTTTTTTGATTGCTGAATAATATTCCATTGTGTATATATATCACAACTTTCTGATCCATTATCTATTTGGGGGCATTTGGGTTGTTTCCATAACCTGGCTATTGTAGATAGTGAACACTGCATATATGCTGGTGGATTTAAGAGACTCTACCATAGAGTCTTGGTGTGCAGTAGGCTATATGAAGTATGTTTGTGTTATACTCTGATGCTTTAACAACTACAAAAGTGCCTAATGACGGATTTCTCAGAATGGACACCCATTGCTACGTGACACATGATATTTGAATCCCTGGTGAAAGAGGGTGATGTAGATGATTTCTCCCTGCTCCTTTACTTTCCTTGGGACTTTATTTTGGGTCACTGAGAGGTATTTGGTGAGGCACTAACCAAGGAGTTACTGCAGGCTAGTTTATTTCGAAGTTCCTGAATTAGATCATCCTGTTCCGAAACCTTTTGCCAGACTTCAGACAGCCGTTTCAGGGTCTCCTGATGCTCTTGAGTCATGCAGGAAGAAGTAAATATACGCACTTTTGAGTGATCGCCTTTGTTCTCGGGGTCCTGGAATATTTAAAAAGAATTGATTGGTATTGTTCATGATTTCCAAGTCTGACTTCAGAATACCATGAGTGTGGGCCATCTATAGGCCTCTTTTCTAAGTTTATGTTGATCTATGTGAATCATGGCTCCCTAACGAAAAATAAGCAAACAAACATGTGTGTGTGTATATATATATATATATATATATATATATATATGGTAAAAAGCCCGATCCTTTCATGAGAGAATCTACTGAAAAATAAGTCTTTCTCCATCTTGACCTACTGACTTACGTCTCCATCATGGCAGTTCATTTACCGGGTTTTTTGAAGTACACTTTCAAACATGCTTTATGCAAATGTATATGCAACTATATATATATATATATATACACACACATATATATTCCCTTGCTTTTCTCTATACAAATTTCCCTGCTTTCCCCCCAGTACAAATGAAAATTTTCTACACACTATACACTATTGTAAATGTACTTTCACTTGACTGACTATTTATTTAGGATATTTTCCATATTGTTAGTTATGCATCAATCTTACTTTTCTTTTAAAATTAATTTCAAATTGCACACCTACTACATATACTATACATGGACATGTATTCTCAATGTTCTAACATTATAACTGAAACATTGCAACATTGTGGACTACTACCTCTAGTCCCATATTTGTGCATGAACTTCTAGAGCTTTATACACTTACATACATATAAATGAATCCGTACGCGACATTCAGATCCAGATGTTGGGCTGTCTTTTTTAAAACCTAAGTATCAATGTAAATTTCAATTTTACTAAGAGGTGAAAAATAATCAATAAGTGCTTCAAAGTAGAGGACAGTGAAGGAGAACCTAGCCTATGAGAAGCTCTCAGGATGTATTAGCAGCTAGAATCGCTCAAAAAGCCTGACTCTGAGGTGGGCCAAATACAGCTAGGCCCTGACACCCTCAGGTTCTATGTCAACTGTCAATTGAAAATATCTGCTATTTCGTTAGCCCTCCTATGGCTGTAAGTATACTGACCATGGCCAGACTTTCTTCTCGAAGATTGCTCTCTGAACATTATAGCACAACACAACTATTTATGTTGCACTTACACTATATTAGGTAGTAGTAACCGTGACCATATAAAGTGTATAGGAGGATGTTCAAAGGTTTATATGCACATAGTATGCTGTTTGACACAAAGTCTGTGAACAGTCTTGGATTTTGGTACCTGTAAGGCTCCTGGAAAGACTTCCGTGCAGATACCAAGGAGGGACTGTAGGTTAAAAAAAAAAAAGTCAAGTCCAGGGAGAGCCATGTGGATGGAAGAATTAGTATCAGTATGTCTACTGAGTTGGCACTTCCAATCAGTGGGGAAATGGTGGGGTGTTCATTAAGTGATGCTGGGAAAACTGGAGCTCTGTTTTAATAAACATGACAGCCTTATCTCGTAGTGTGCGTGTTTGTGTGTATGTGTACTCCAGACAGACTAAAGATAAAAATATAAAATTGGGACAGTTCTAAAAGAAAAAGTTAGATAAGCTTTTGTAACTGGGAGAGAGGAGTTCTTCCTAAGCAAGACATAAAACCTAGAATCTATAAAGAAGGTCTGAGAGTTTCAACTTTATAAAAATGAAAAATTTTTGTAAGGTGGAAAAGTACCATTAATACAGTCAAGTGAAAAGTTACCAACTGGAAAAAAATATTTGGGAAATATGCAAAAAAACATTATTACCTGCAATATATTAAAAAAGCCCTATAAGTCAATGTGAAAAAGACTAACAACCCAATAAAAATAGGTTATGAATTTTTATTATTATTATTATTTTTTAGGTAATGAATTTAAGCAAGCCATTTGTAAAATGGAAATCCACATGACTGACATGCGCAATACTTCATTAGTGGAGCAGCCACCGTGATCCCACAGTGGGGTCACAGGACCCCTTTAGCACTGAAGGACTTACTCTCCAGCATGAGAGTGTTGCTGCTGTGTGTCTTAAGACAGCGCTTAGCTGTCAGTCTTTTCCAGGATTGCTAGGCCTGAAGAAAACTGCTTTACCCAAAGTCATACCTTTTCCTAAGCACAGCTCACATCCATAACTGATCAACTTGGAGGTAGAAAGGTCAGTGCCTTTCCCCTAATTTCAGGCTGCTCTGAAACTCCACCTAGCTCCAGAGCCTCTCATGGGGTTGGCTGAGGCCTTTGTTAGCTGTTGGCTGGGTATCACTGCTTAGCTTTTCCCTTTACGCAGCCTGCTTCCTTTCTCGTCTTTTCATAGGTGTTCACAGCTTCTGAGAAAGGTATTGCATGCTAATCTGGCTCTGAGTCTGCTTTCTAGAGAAGCCAGTCCACAAATATTGGAATTAAAGGAGATGAAACTGGAATGAGAAAACCTTTTCATTTCTCATCCACTAGTTTAGCACAACTTATAAAGACTGAAACTATACTGAGTGTAGGGAAATAAGCTCTGCTTTGTTGGTAACAATGTAAGCTGGTAGCCCCTTCTTGGTACTCAATTCAGAACCTCTTTAAACATTTAAAATGCACATATCCTTTGATCCAGTGATCCCACTTCAGGAAATTATTCCATAGAAACAAGGCTGTTTCTTCTATCTTATTTATAATAGACAAACGGGTGATGTACAAACAGGTTAGTAGATGATACAGTCATCCTGTGGAATACAAGGCTAGGAACTAAAAGAAAAGGTCAAGAGAGACATTTAAAAAGCACATTGGAGAACCACATTTATGAAATGGCCTGTTTAACCTAAGTGGATAACAAAAGTCTCGGGAAGAATCCTCACATGGGATTCGAGTGAGTGATTGCCTAAGAGGAGGAGACTGGGCTGGAGGAGACTGAAGGTGGAACTTCACATTTAATCTCATAGCTTGTCCCAAAGAACCACGATGGCTTTATTATGTGGACAATTTGGACAGTTACCAACGGCAATGAAAACAGACACAAATTCAGGCAGTTTGGCTCTTCTTTTGCTACGCTCCCTGCCTGTCTTCCCTTGTTTGGTTCTGAAGTCAGGGTTTGTGTGAGTCCTGTCACCTGACAGGGCCCCTTGCCGGACCCCTGTGAGGATGTGGAGTAGTGGACAGCCCTTTAGTCATTCGCTTTCGGCCTCATTTGAAGCGCTGGCTTTTGTATGAGCGAAGGGCCTCAAAGTTGCTTAGAAACACCCCTACGTCACCGGAGGGCTAGACAGCCACCAGCTGAGGGCTATGGAATTCAAGGTCAGGAACCACATCTGATTGACGGTTTGGGCTTTGGGGGGAGGCGGCTGGGATGGCTACAGGGGACTCTCTGGGAACCTGTCCACTGGCTGGAGGCAGCTCCTGGTCTCAGCTATTGGGGTGAACTCCTACCTGGCTGACGATCCCGCTGAGTTCCCCTTCCAACATCTTTACTTGGCACTCCAGCAGCTCGATGTTGCTCAGGGAGGTCTGGTATTTATCCCTATAGAGGTTTAAGCTCCTTTCTAGCGAGACAATCTTGTTTCCAGCCAAGGCAAGCTGCTCCTGGGCCAGGTGGAGCTTCTCGCCTGCATTCTCGTGATTTACGATTTCCTCTTCATAGAGAATCACCTATGTGGAAACGAAGCACGTTCAACCCCTGGCCACACTCGTGAGGAAAGGGATGGGCTGGAAGATCCCATCCGGAGGAGTCTTGCTTCCCCAGAAACCCAGATGCACAGAATAGGCCCCACAAAGCTGTTAAAAGCAGCAATACTCTCAGCGCCAGAACATCAATGTTAGGAAACTTTTCAGTTTTTCAGAAAAAAAAAACAAAAAAAAAACAAAAAAAACCACCCCAAAACAAAAACTTTTATTTGGATGGAAAGTATGGAGAGGCAGGACTCATAGCTCTTTTCAACTCTGCCTGGCATGCAGTAAATCTGCAAGAGATTTGCTAGTTGATTAAAAGGAATGAATCTGTATAACCCCATTTTTTCAGGGCATGAAATGCCAGTGCTCTTTCTTTTCTAGGTATCCTCTAGAGGTCTCATTTAGAAAACATAGAGCCTCTCATGCACACAGGTCCATGTCAGCGAAGTCCCCTAGAGAGAGTAGGGAGCATGACCTGAAATTCTTCTGGGGTTTGCCTGGTCCGTACTTAGATTCCCTTTCTCCCTAATCAATTAATTAGTCAACCAACTGACAGATATTTATTGATTGCTCGTGAGCAATATCGTGGGTGGTGAAGGGTATATACAACATAGGCTCTTCCCCTCAAAGAGTTTACACACTTACCATTTGGGTGTGATACACAATTTAAAATGAGCAAATAACTGCATGCATACTTGCGTGTGCTAAACCGTAGACCTGAACCGTAAGTATTGAGGAGTTAAGAGCAGAAGAGTCACCAAGGAAAAGTGACATGGATTCAAATTTTTCATCCCAGAGTTCATTTAAGATACATCCTGATGGGGGGGGGGGGAGAAGCTAATTATGCTTGCTGCCTGTCACTTGAGAATCGTCATAGGAAAGAATCGGTTAGTTTGAGGTGTTTCTTGGAGTCAGACGCGCTACCGTTGCGCCACGAGGTCCTAGTTTGAGGTGTTTCTTAAGAGATGAGTTAAAGAACATTTTACATTCAGATGCTTGTAACATCAGCCACCAGCAGCCCATTCATCTCCTTGTCACTCACCACTGCTTTGTACACTCCATTACAACAGCAAGGATCTTCAGCTCTTGGTCTGAGGATTACTTTCCAGGAGCCCACACCAGCAAAGGGGCAAAACAGAGCAGGTTACGTGCCCTCAGGGATAACTGATAACAGGTTCTGTTATCCTATCCTCAGGGATAACTCTCAACCAAAGACTGGGCTGGGTTGGCTGGGATCACTTATAGAGGTGTCAGAGGGCTGATCCCAGTTGTCCACAGCAGTCATCTTCTTAATGGTGATTTTCTTTGTGGAAAATCCTACCTTTCTTTGACTTTCTGTTGCTGTGCTTCCTGAGATCACTCCCTGCCTTAACTTCTTGTACCCATCTCCTTGTTTTAGGGAAGCCCAGCCTTAGCGAGAACTTTAATGGTTCCATGTAGTAAAGTATTGAGGGAACTTGGCAGAATATCTGAAGCTTTCCTTTCAATGCTTTTCTGGATTGGGATCTGTGTGGGTGGCTGCTACTCACTAAATTCCATATTCATTCTCTCCTCTCTTCCTTAGTAATAGAGCATGGACCTTATTTGGGACAGTAATGCATCTCACACATTTCCTAGACTTGCTAGAAACTAGCTGTTGCCATGTGACTAACTCTGACCAATGATTTTTTTTTTTTTTTGAGACTAGATCTCGCTATGTTGCCCGGGGTACCATGGACTCAAGCAATCCCCAGCCTCAGTCTCCCAGGTAGCTGTGATTACAGGTGCCTGCCACCATGCCCAGCTCTGACCAGGTCTCACTATGTTGCCCAGGGTAGTCTTGAATCTGCAAACTCAAGCGATCCCTGTCTTCTTGCCTCCCAGTGCTTGGATTACAGGCTTGTGCCACCACACCCAGCTCTGACCAATGCTATTTAAGTGACAATGTGTGGGATTTTTGGAAAATGCACTTAAAAGGGAAGGGATGTGCCTTTTTCTCCCTCCACCACCCCATTCTTATTATTTGGAACTAGAGTGTGATTGTTGGAACTCTAGCAACCAGCTTAGGTGAGCTAGAGAAGTCTTGAGTTGATAACGATGAAGCCAAGAGATAGGACCTCAAGGCACCTTGTGATACATGAAGTCATTGTAGCAGTTCTAGGCTACCTACATCCAAACTGCTTTGATATGTCATAGAAACACACCATCTTATTTAAGCTACTCTTACTTTGGGGTGTCTGTTACATGCAGCCAAATAGAATTCCAACTAATTCAGAGTCCTTTTATCCTTGCTGGACTCTTGTTTAAATTATGGTGAACCCCAGTTCAGTTTTAACACAATCCTGCACAGCATTATTACACCAGTTTATGCGCACGAGCTTTGTCCCCAACCATATTTTGTAGGATCACTTTTCTGTGTTCCTTTTCTTCTCAGTCCTTCCCAGCAAATTCCCATGGGCCTTAATATTCCCTTTAAAAAAATTCTTTATTTTCTAAGGTCTCTCATCAAGCTCCTGGAGTTAAGCCTGAAAAACAGCACAGTTCCAGAGAGTTCTTGGAGTTTTATCTTTAAAGATGAAGGAAGGGAATGCCAGGTGAGGCTTCCTGTCCCATTTCTTAGGTCCCATGGTTTTACTGCTGCTAGTCTTTCCACTGTTCAACTGGTTTAAGTTCTAGCGCTTCGGTCTTTGGAATTTATTTTATAACCCCACAAGGATGCTATTCCCTAGTTTAATAAATACTATCCTGAGACATGAACAGAAATGAATGCTGAGAAAATACTTACTTAAGTCAATGTGCTTTCAAACTCCAGCCTGAGAAAATAACCAATCTGGTTCTTGCAATGATTGACTCGGACTGGTTATCTTAACAACTGTGCAAGTGCTGGGAATTTGTCTATTATCAAAACCTGATATTTCTAAAAATGGCTGATTTAATGGATCTTATATTTCTTTTATAACCCTCAGAGACCTCAGAGTCTTTTGCATTTAAATTGCAATGATAATAGAATGGAGATGATGGACTTATAGACACACATGTGCACACTTTCCCCTCTGACACAAGCACGTTCACATCTTACACCCATTCATTCACTCTGAAACTCTCACCCAGTTATGTCATTTAGTTCCTGCTGCTCAGTTTCAGAGAAGATGAAAAATGAATGCAGGAATATTTATGAAACCGGCCTGAGTATGGTGAAGTTCTCCTCTGTAAGTCCCAAGTTTCCTTCCTAGCAGGCTTGGCCTGATTTCTATAGGTACATGGACATAGGGGACATTGCCATAGTTATTCTAGCTATACCTCATCTTCTTTCATTTTGCAGTGATGGTGGAGAAGAACCAGGTCAGAAGTCTGCTTCTCTAGGACTGACTGATACTGCAAGAGGGAACAGTATGATGTCTGCAACTCCTCCGTGCGAAACTCCAGTTCCTGCTGAAGAGCCAGCAGCTTTTTCTTTAGTTGCTGAAGTTGTCTCAGATGACACTGTTTAGAGGGCTCCAGGTCCATTGGTAACTCATTGAAGGCTAACCCTGGCTTCTTATTCTGCAATAGAGATTGATACAGAGAAGACTTCAGATCATCACTGAGCATGTGTGCATTTGTTCATGGTTCTCACTTGTTCAGCCCTTTGGCCATCCTCTTATCTTTTAATCTACAGGGCACTTAGTAAACATTTTACTCTGTTCACAATGAAACATCCTCTTCTTGCATTTCCACTCTGTAAGAAGCGATGGAAAGAAGTGGGGGTGGAGTGGGGAGATGAAAATCCCATAGTTCTTTTCTGCTATTTAGATCTATCATTCTTAATATTTAGGTCAGAAGGGAAAAAACATACAAAGGACCTAGAAATTAGGATAAAGATACATGTAATCACATGTACATTTTACCTTCACATAGCTAGAGAACACAATTGACCTGGATGGTAATGGATGTCTGCTTGGACTAAACTTGATTGCTAACAATGTCCAGATAAAAGGGTAGATTCTTGGGTAGGGTCTTGGGGAGACAGCTTTCTAGAATTCTGGGAAATGGGAGGGAGCAGAACTATTGTTCCAGTATCTCTGGGCACTGACTGTCTACCTCCTGAAGGAAATGTGACTTTGCAAATCTGGGAAGCGAGGAGGGAATAAACAAACAAACAAACAAACAAACAAACAAATAAATAAATACATTTTTGAGACTAGGTCTCGCTATATTGCCTGGGGTGGTCTTGAACCCGCAGACTCAAGTGATTCTAGCCTCTGCCTCCCAAGTAGCTGGGATTACAGGTGTATGCCACCACACCCAGCACAGGGAATAAATCTTTACCAATCCACAAGTCACCTGCTGCTGAACTCACCATACATTTTCATTCATTCATTCATTCATTCATTCATTCATTCATTCATTCATTCATTCATTCATTCATTCATTCATTCATTCATTCAATATAGGTCCAGCACCTATTTTGTATCAAGTGCTCTTTTGGTAGGATGATTCCCTAAGTTGTCTATTACAGTACAAACTGAGGTCTTGGCATAGATATTTTCTTGGCGTTCATATTTTCTTGCCCAATATCCTATGGCATGTGAAAGAGGCAGATGAAGAGGGTGATCACTGGGTGTACCTTAACTCTTGTCTCTGCTCATTCTCCTTCCGCAAAATTCTTTAAAGCTCTCTCTAAATCCTGCTCTCCTTGTTTTCCCCTCCAAAGCAGATGCACCAGGACCACAGACTTTACAGGCAGGGCCTTAACATGGCATTCCATATTTTCCCTTACATAGTAATTATCTTCGTGCATCTCACCTCCTAATTAAATTATAGACTCCTGGAGGGCAGGGCCTTGTTTGTTTCTATAGGGCCTCGCTGAGAGATACCCAGCTAGGTATTGAAGGAAACAAGAAAATACAGAGTAAGCATTCTCGATGGCCCCCAAGACTTTGATCTTGTGACCTTGGACTCATTAACTTTCCAAAATTAACCTTTTAAAACATTTTGGTAGAGGGATGCTTTATCTGTAAAATTTATTCATGTAAGCATGCACTTTGATGATTGATTGCAGCAAATGCATAGTTGTGCAGTCATCATTAAAATCCAGTCTTAGAACATTTTTGTGACTTCAAAAAATTCTCTCATGCTCATTCATCACTCCTGTTCCTATCCCAAAGTCCTGGCAACCACAAATCTGCTTTCTGCCTCTGTAGATTCACCCTTGCTACATTTCGTACATGGAACTTGATGTGATCTTTTGTGTCTGGCTTCTTTCAATGAGCATGATCTTGAGGTTCACCCAGGTTGAAGATGGCAAGAATCAGTATTCCTTTTTTGCTGCTAAAGAATATGAATGTACTATAGTTTGTTGATGTGTTCACCAGCTGATGATTTGGATTTTTTCAGATTTAGGCTCTTATGATGCATATGGCTAGGAACATTAGCACAGATCCTGTGGTGTGGACATGATATTTTCATTGAATTAAGTTGTTTAGCAAATAATATGGTGTATCTACTATGTGTGAAGATGAAGACACAGAAGTATATAAAACAGAAAAAAATCCTGCCACTGTGGAATTAGCATCTAAAGTGGGGGGATGAGAGAGAAGAGAGTATACAAATTGAACATGTAAATTAAAAACTGGAAAGAAATTGTACCTTGGAAAGAAAAGGGCTATGGAGTATCCATATCCAAGCAGGGAAGAGAGATGAGGATAGCCAACATAGAGGGAGTTAACACTTGATTCTGAATCAAGTGTGAAGTGAGGATCACATTGAGAAGGGGCCATTTGAGTCAAGACTTGAAAGAAGTGAAGAAAGGGAACACAGGGGGGAAAGAAAATAGTAAGTTCTAAGACTTGGGTGGAAAAGCTACTTTGTTCTGGCTGAATTGGAGATAGTAAAGGGGAATAGTAGAACTTGATCAGGTGGAAAGGAAAAGCCCACACAGGGTATTCTATAGATTTAATGTCTTCTTTCAGGGAGATGAAAGAACATTTGCAAACCATTCCAATTAAAGTCCGGAACCAGGCAAGGATGTCCACTCTCTCCACTCCTTTTCAACACAGTTCTGGAAGTCCTAGCTAGGGCAATAAGAGAAGAGAAAGATATAAAAGGAATCCGAATAGGGAACGAAGAAATAAAGTTATCATTATACACGGATGATATGATTCTCTATGTAGAGAACCCAGAAAAATCAACAGAAAAACTGATTGAAATAATAAACCGATTTGGTAAGGTAGCTGGATACAAAATCAACACGCAA
>PVHY01027633.1:0-16043 GCA_004024945.1 Uropsilus gracilis
CCCAGCTCTGGGCGCTCCTTTCTCTCTCAGATAGCCTAAATGACCCAACTTATCTGAGAGAAAAGAAAGCAGTTTCCTCACACTGGGGGCAGGTAACAGGTCTGTGAAGTATTATAAAGATAAGGGCCATGGACTGGGGCGGGGGAGGCCAGCATGCTGCCTGCATGAGCCCCAGTGTAGCCCCAAAACTTAATTCACACATTCACTTATTCAGTAAATTATTCATTAGCCACTCTATCAGGCTTTGCAGCAAAGTAAAGACAAGAAAGTGGTCAAATTTGAGTTCTGACCATAGCCTCAAGGACGAAGACGCTTGACCGCAGAGCAGTGTAATGTGAGTGCCTCCTGTGCTGTGGCAGGGCAAGGCAGGAGGTTCAGAAAAGCAGTTTGGAGGGTATTCGAGCAGGGTCTTGAGATGATCCTGGAAAATGCACATGAGACTACACAGGCTATGGGAAGGCAAGACAGTGAAGAACATGATGTGACAGCAAAAGCAGAGATTGACTTTAGCCTAGAACTGTCAGCAGCCTCCAAAATTTTATCAGGTGGAGAAAGAAAAGAGGCTCAAGAGGGGGTCTATCGATGCAAAGGGGACCCAAAGTAAGATTGATGCTGTCTTCAGGTGAGCTGGGCATGGTGCCAGAAGAGAAGACCGCAGCAGAAGGGAAAGCCTAGACCCACGGCTAGGCACTGAAGAGGCCAAGCAGCCCCTACCCTGTGACTCCTGCCACTGATCCCTCCGATTCTAAGGCCCAGCCCTCACCACGGGGCCTTCCTGGCTTCTAAGGCAGCCATGGCTTCCACAACAGGGAGACTGTCTGCCGTCCCGAGTGTGTCTCTGCCACCACTCTCCCTCCCTTCTGGCACCTCTCGCTTGAGCGCTCTGATGGGGAGAGGTGAGCATAGCCATTTACCTTGCATTATGGTTAGTCCTCCTGCTCCTTCAGCTGAAAAGGAAAATGGCCATCACGCGTGTCATTCCAATAATGCCTTCTGGCAGCTCACCTCAAACTCCGGGGCCCTCAAGCCCCATTAGCTGCTTGCTGAGGAGATGCTTAGTTGATTCCATCCACTTTCCTAAATTTAAGGCTCCTCCCTTCCACCCCCAGATGCAAACAAATGAAGGTTTGTGTTCGTTCCCAATTCTGACATTCCTGGAAGCGGCCCTAGGGCCTGCTCTTCCAGAACATTCCTGATGCCAGCCTGTGTACTGGGACCATGAAACCTGTTGACAGCCCTAGGTCTTAGAAGCTGTGCCTTAGTCCCCAAGAAAGACCTTGCCTTGTGGACACCAGAACATACTTGCGGGCCGGGCACGGTGGCTCGTGCTTGTAAGCTTCAGCCTATGAAGCAGCCAGGGCTAGGGATCGCGGTTCGAGTCCCGCTTGGGGCCCGTAGCGAGACCTAGTTCCAAAAAATAGCTGGGTGTGGTGGTGCGCGCCTGTAATCCCAGCTACCTGGGAAGCTGAGGCTGGGAATTGCTTGAGTCTGTGGTACCGCGGGCAACGAGAGCCTGCGGTTCCACGGGCAAAAATAGCAAGACCCAGTTTCCAAAAAAAAAAAAAAAAAAGAACATACTTGCTTATTGAATCGCTGAAGATGAGGAGAGTAATCAGGCAATGACTGTATTCTAGAGACCATACCCAAGAGTTGATCAGAAGTTAGCTATGTCCTGCCATGGAGATGCTGACTTTCCCAGTGTGTTATCTTGATTCAGGAGGACAAACATGTCTATCAACACGTTCACATTCACAATACCAGGCAGCCCGCCATTGACCTCCTCACACAGCACAGCTCTGGCTCTGGGTGTGAGCACTGGCCACTGATGGAAGGGGCTCTGACCCCAGACCCGAGCTCAAGGAGTCTGCATCTGTGTCTTCTGAAATTGTCTGTTCCAGCTAACCAATTCCAGTCCCTTGAGAGGAGAGAACTGACAGTTTGGCAGGAAGCATTGAGACACCAGAAGCCTCGCAGTGAATCTGTGGCCATGGCAGTACTGTGCTGACGCAAGCCTCTAAGCCACCAGGCATCCCAAGTGGACCTTAAGCAGTACCAATTCAGGATAAATTACGTAAGGGCCGGCTGTGTGCCCAACATTGCAGGGCATTGTCAGAGATGTGGAACACACGTGACCAAGGCCTGCCTTTCAGTAGCTCATTATCTCATTAGGAAGACAAATTAGCACACAGAGTCCACAGGAGAACTCCAATCTCACTCCACCTGGGAATCTGAGCTACCCCTCAGTGACAGACCAGCAATTTTCATTGAAAGTGTTGCCCCTGACATGGTGTAGCTGGAGAAGCAGGAGTGAGAAGAAGACGGGCTTAAAGCAAAGGCAGGACCAGAACAAGCTGGCTAAAGAAACCAGTGAGTCCTGTCCAATAGAACTTTCTGAAACAATGGAGATGCTCTTTACCTGGTTATCCAGTGCAGTAACCTTTAGCCACCTGTGGTTATTGAGCATTGAAATATGACCAGTGAGAACAAGGAACTGAATTGTTCTATGTCTTCACTTTTGTTCATTTAAATTGCACCAGGGGTTGGTAGCTGCCACACTGGAGAGCACAGCTTTGGGTTGCTCTGGTAGCCTTCTTGGATCTTTGTCTTTGCAGCCACCTCTTGCATTTCCTTGATACTACGAGAGTCCTCATTCCAGACCTCCCCCTCACCACAGCTTGGAATGGTAGGCAGAGTTCCTTGACCCAGCTCTCAAGGATGGAAGATGACATTAGGTGACTTACCCCAGGACACTTAGCCAGAACTCCTTAGCCCTCACATCTGGGGTTTCTCCATTGTACGTTTCTTTAAGCCAAGAAGTCACTGAAAAATAGCATCTTAGAGATCCTGCTTAACTCAAATCTGCCTGTTTCTTGGGCCAGTGAGCCCTGTGTGGGTAGAAGTGAGGTCTGTATGACTGCTGAAGGATAAGCATGGCTTCTGGCAGGCAAAGGACCCTTGCACTGCAGTTGCCTGAGGAGACATAGCCACATCCCACTACATGGGCATTGCTACCAAGGTACAGAAGCACATCAGACCTAGCCCCCTGTGGTCCTTGGGAGGATATTCCAAACTTGTCCATCTGTGTAGCCCTACAGATGCCATCTTGTTTCCTAGGCTTTCCTGCCTACTCTCAATCCCCAGAGAAAGGATCCCAAGTTTCTCACAGTAGATATTTGGGATATGGTGAAGAAAAAGGAAATGAAATATGAGAAGCAGGAGTGAGAACCCACAGAGAGCCTGATGACAAAGGCAGTGTGGTAGGACAGGAAAAAGGCATGACAGACTCAGAAGGCACATCAAGGTCCCAGCTGTTCCTTTACTAGTGGTATGACTGAGGACAGATGAATGAGCCTAAATGGCTTCATCTGTAAAACAGAGGCCAATGATTCAAATAAAGCCTGTCCACTTTACAGAATGGCTGAAGAGATAGAATACATGATCTCTGCAAACTGTGCACAATGGAAGATGATGATGTTGTCTGGTAGACCAGAAATATAGTCTAGCTATCCCAAAGGCAGAGAATATTCCAACTATCCCATACCTCTGACAGGGGTTCTATTCTGCTCAAAGACTGCACGGGTGCAGTCTTACCTATACATTCATGGACAGCTTCATCTTTCAGAAAATTCAGGGTACTGTGATGGAGCCATTCATTCAGGTATAATTCTGACTGAAAAAGACTTCTGGCACCAACAAATGAATTCAGAAAACCCAAGCCAGGCACAGTGGCTCATGCCTGTAACTTTCAGCCTATGAAGTGGCTGGGGCTAGAGATTGCAATTCGAGTCCTGCTCGAAACAACATAGTGAGACTTAGTCCCAAAAAATAGCTGGGTATGGTGGCGCACGCCTGTAATCCCAGCTACCTGGGAAGCTGAGACTGGGGATTGCTTGAGTCTGTGGTAATGGGAGCCTGTAGTTCCACGGACAAAAATAGCAAGACCTAGTCTCAAAAAAAAGAAAAAGAAAACCCAGTCTCAGCAGCTTAGTGAGTAAAGGGTGATTCTGCAAAATTTACCAGAAGCATCCTTTCCCCAAGAATGAAAATATCTCATACCAGATTGCCTTCTTGGTCAAATATCCTTGTGTTGGACTCCCTAGGCATATGCCATTTTCTAGAAGGCAGGCTCAGTTACAGGTGGACAGAGTATGTCCAAAAATGGGCCCGATAAAATGTCTGGAGTTAGGGATATTTCATATTTCAAGAATGAAAAGGACGTGGGAATTCCTATATGGACAAAATAAGGTACGTTTATTCATTGCAGAGACTCTTAATATGCCACATCCTGAATCTCCATGAGAGGAACATGGCAGCCTTTATTTCTCAAGTGACTTTGACCACAGAAACCTTCTTTTTTCATGGAGGAGCTCACAAAACAGAAAAAAGGGACAGGAAAGCTGTCCTAGGCTATAGAAGTGCAGATCTCATGGCCAGCACTTTCTAAAAGAAATTAAATTGAAGGCAGGTAGGAGGTTGTTAAAAATGAAACTGTGTAGATGTCTCTGAGTTACTTCAAAGATAAAAGAAACAGGCAGTTGGTTATCTAGGTTGCTCATGAGAGAAACTGGATTCAAACAAGCTGAGGCATAAAAGGAATTGTATTGCCCTTGGAATCTGAGGCAAGCTTCAACAACCAAACAGCAGGAAGGCAAGGATGCAGTGTCAGAAACAACCGAAGCCCAGGGCCCCTGCCCCTCGCATCTCTCAACCCTTCTCTGCCTCTTCTTTTTCTGAGTCTCTTTCATTCTGTCTTACTGGAGACAGGCTGTATCCACATAGATATCTGCACACGTGACTCCAAATAGTTTTCCATTTCACACATCCTCTCACCAGTGAGAGACCTGTTTTGAATCTTTCACTGATGTCCTATTTAAAAAATACAGGGAAGAAGGCCGGGTACAGTGGCTTGTGCCTGTAAACGGCAGCCCAGGAAGCCATGGCAGGAACTGGGGATCATGGTTCAAGTCCCACCCGGGGCAACATAGCGAGACCTAGGTCCAAAAAATTAGCTGGGCATGGTGGCGCGTGCCTGTAATCCCAGCTACCTGGGAAGCTGAGGCTGGGGATTGTTTGAGTCTGTGGTACCCTGGGCAACATGAGCCTATGGTTCCACAGGCAAAAATAGTAAGACCTAGTCTCAAAGGAAAAAAACATACAGAGAAGGGAATCATTGGCCCATTTCAGTCAGGGGCAGAACTGACTGCCCTGGAACACTCAGGAGCAGATGAGTGAGTGTGACAGAAAGCCCCAAGAAATGGGCTGGTGACTGCTGGGAAGGAGTTCCCAAGGTCCCAGGAATTGTCCTACCAAGGGAAGCAGGAGTGAGGGTGAAGGAGAAGGCTGGGGTGAGTGGCATCTGAGGAAACCAGAATGGATCCTGAAGGAGCTCCTTAAAGAGCTCATATTCTAGACTGAATTACTCAAAGATTGGAAAGACCACAAATAGGTCCCTCTCTTTCTTATTTGCTTTTTCCTTAGCCCTCCTCATTCAGCCCTATGCAAAACCTTGGTTTCCTCAAACCTGAGTTTTGAAGAAAGATAAATATGACATCATATTTCTGAGTAAAGGAATTGTTTAAGTTCTAATAGAGGCAAATACTGTCCCTTAATCTCTGCCTCATCTCATCAGCTCCTCCTGTGTCCTTTTTCACTAGACTCTCACCACAATGGCTCTCTACTGCTTCTAGAACACTCCAGGAGCTCTCTCACTTTAGGACATCTGCATTCTGCCTTCCCTCTGCCTAGAATACTCTTTGCTTACCTAGAGTAGCCCATCTGCTTACCGCCACTGAGTCTTTGCTCAGTGAACAGCTTCTCAATGAGGCCCTATCATGACTATCCTATTTAAAATTGCACCCAGCCTCCTCCTCATTCCTCTTCATCTGCTCTGCTTGTCTTTTTTCTTTATATGTGTCACCTTCAAGCTGACCATGTGATTTTTGTTTTGGTAGTTCATCCATTTCCACCAAAATATATTCCTACCTGGGATCATGGGCCATCTGGGACACTGACATGTGTCAGGATGATCAATATTCATTGATGTGTTTGTTGAGAAAGAAAAAAAAATGTTGTGATTGTGCACAGTTATGGGGCTACAGCGAGGAGAAAATTACATTTAATGAGCAGCTACTATGTGCCATGAGTCCTCCAATTATGCAGCTAACAGGTATTATAATCCCCACTGAAGCTAAAGAAACTGGGACCCACAGAAGTTGAGTAAGCTTCCCAAGGACACACATCTAATTAAGTAGTTTTGCCAACCTTAAATCCCACTTGTGAACCCCAATCAATGCTTCTTCTATTACATTCCCTTAATGTTCAAAATATGATTGTAAAGGTACTGCCAGGAAAATAGCTCAGTGGGGAAAAAAAAAAAAAAAAAAGGTTCAGGTGACATCTCTGGAGGGAGAATGGCATATAATGATAGGTCTATTGCAATTCTCCCTTTCTATTTTTTCCTTTTTTTAATAGCAGAATCCTTGCATTGAACAAACACTTTAGCACAGCTCCAACATAAAAAACAGACCAAAGTAGAGCTGCTCTGTTTCAACTGAAGATGAAGTCCCCAGTCTGCTTTCTGCTTGTTCCCTTGCTCTCCTTGCTCCTGATGTCAACTCTGAGGCATCCCTGGGGAATCCAGTATGAAAACCATTGGATGTAAGACTGATGTTATTGGGTTGAAAACCGTGTTGATTGATTTTTGTGGCTGTGTACATCCCAGTGACAAATAGTAAGCATCTCGCCCCCCTCCTTCTGGCATAGTAAGAGGATCCCAGAAGTGTCTTCAGGGGTGCAGAGCCTTGGAAAATTGGACAGTCCAGACTTCTCATTAATGATTAATTAATTAACTTTAATTAACTCATTCATTAACTTCTCATTAATTTGGTCAAACCTAAGTGTTTATGAAAGGCCCCCCCTCCCTACGGTCCCTCTAAATGGCAGTCAAAAAAAGGTTTTTAAGTGAAAACCCATAAGAAAAAGAGGATAGAAGGTAACAGTAGATGTCAGCACATTTTTGGAAGCTGGAACGTAAATGGGTGAGTGGCAATTGACTTGGTGGCACAGACAAGGCTGAACAGCAAAGGTCTGCATGGGCAGAACCAACAGATGCCAAACAGTCTCACCCTAGAACCCCCAGGAAGGAGCTGATTCTGCTGCAGGCAGGGGTAAGAGGAACTCAAACCAGGGACTAGTGAAAAGGTTATAAAAGGAAACTCCAGTTTTCCTCTCATGGCCCAGAGTAGAATGATAACTGTTTCTCCTTGCCCTGCAGAAGATAGGACTGAAACAGGCTCTGGACCAGGGGAGGTCAGGCAAAGCTGGGCTATGCTGGAGGGCTTGTACAGAAAACAAGAAAATGAGGAGAAATTCTGCTCTATGAGTTGTGAGACACTCGCCCCAGAGGTCAGGTTAATCTGTCTCCCTCACCCCCAAGCGGAAGTGTGGGAGAATCACTTCCTGGAGAACTGACAAAGTCGAAAGAAAAGGTGACAAAGAATGACAGTCAGGAGTCCCTACGCAAAATGGCCTAGTTATAGTTCCCTGAAATCCCTTGAGATAAGTCCTCCCACACACAAGAAGTAAGTGTACAACTTTTAAGTACCTCTTAACTATGAGAGGAAATCAGAGAGCCAGAAATTTGAGGGAAACCATTGAGGATACAAAACAAACAAATGTAAGGACACAATATCTAGAGCAGATCAGGGTCTGGGTTCAAATCTCAGCTGTATGACCTTGAACTAGTTACTTAACCTCTCTGAGCCTCAGTTCCCTCAACTCTAAAATGAGGATAGTATTATTATCTACTCTGTAAATTTAAGGTGAGTTGCTATTTGTCAAGTGCTTAGAAAATTACCAGAAATAATATTAGGCACTATGTAAGTGTTTGATAAATTTTTTAAAATGGAGGGAGCAGATGGAATCATCAAACCAATTTAATTAAAATTCAGAGAGACTGTGTCCATAAACACAAACATAGGATACTCTTTAAAAGAGATATTCATAGAAGAGGTGAGGGCAGGGCTGGGAGGACATGTAGAAATTAAAAATATGATAGCAAACATTATTTTAAAACCCCCTAAGAGGGCTGGAATGAGGATAATCTGAAAAGCAAAGCACATAGACAAACAGAAATGGAGAATGACTGAGAAAAAATCATGAAAATGAAAAGGTAAATTCAGGAAGTCCAATACTCTGCTGCAAGTGGGTGGAGAGGACCAAGAAGAGGACTTTGCCAAAGAAATAGTATATTTGAAAACAACGTAACTGAAGCGAAAAGTTTCTGCACTGAGGAATTCGCCAAGTTCTGTCTGCAATTAAGTGGCAAGACAACCAGACCAACCTGCATCCTTGAGAAACTCAGACTAATGGAGATTAAGAGGAAACCTTTCAAGTTTCTGGGGAGAAAAACCAAGTCACACGCTTAAAATCTAGAATGACCTGAGCTCCTCCGCCCATGCAGTTGAAGCCAGAACACAGTGGTACCAGGTCTTCCAATTTGGAGTAAGGCAGAGAGAACTGTTCTTTTCTAAGAGTTCTATACCCAGCAAGCTATAAATTATATGTAAGGGTAAAATTTGGTTTCAAATACGTTCTATATGTGCATATTAGTGAGAACATTTAAATTTTCACCCTTTTAGCAAATTTTGAGAATATGCTACTGTGTTACCAACTGAAGCCACCACATTATCCATGCAAACCTCTAACCTTTTTATCTCCAAAAGTCTGTACCTTTTACCAACCTTTCCCTATTTCTTCTATGTCCAGCAGCTGCCAACCACTTCTTTAGTCTCCGTTTGTCGGTTTGATTTTTTTTTTTTTGGTCATTTCTGTGATAGATATCCAGCAAGTCAAACCAATCAGTAGACAAAGGCAAAGCAAAATAATTCCAAAAGAAAGAGAACAAACATTGTCTGCTACAGGCTGAAGACTGGACAATATTTACATAGTCATAGTTCTAGAGAGGCTGGATAACCAAAATGCTACCTAACTCTACAGAGGATGAAAGAAAGATCTGGCAGGACACGTCACAAAAGCACTCCACCCTCCCCGCTCCCATGGCAAGAATTCAATAGGCATAGCTAAACTTTTGAAAATCAAGGAATGTCAAGCTGTTGCTGTCCATGAAATGTGTAAGTAAATAGAAGAAAGAGTTGAGGAACTACTCTGACAAAGGAGTGCAGGGCTGGGGAGAAGCAGAGCTGAAATGCCTTGCAGTATCTCTTATCTCTTTAAATTATGGACAACTATTGCTTTGATACAAATAAAAATTAAATTAAAAATAATCGTAAGTTTTCCACATAGCTGGAAGGCCTGAGCAGCTATCAGGGGGGTCACATTTCCTATCCCCATCACAAAGGGGATGTAAGCGTGGATGGTTGCCATGGTTTCTCTGACACTTCTGCTCCCAGGAAAACTCCTGTCATAGTGACTGTTCCTGCAGGCACCCCTGGAAAGAGAGAAGCAGGCTTTGACCAAATTTGAAGAGTAGAGGAACAAGGGCACCCAACAGACAACTGGCATGGTAAGCGCACCCTTGAGCGGGTCTTATGCTGGAAGAGGGGTCTCCCCGGGTATCCAGGGGATCTGGAGAAATGATGCCATATATTGGAAGCCCCAGTGGAGACAACCAACCTTTAAGCCACCAGAAAAAGCCTGACTTTTATCATTGCAAGAAGACCTGTTTAATGTGCCTGCTCAGTGCTGTGTGGAAATAGCTCTGCTCTGGATGCAACTCCCAACTGGCTGAGGGGAAATTCCAGGAAGAGGATAAGAAGACCACCCTCTGAACTGTTAGGCAAATCAGAACTGAGCACCTACTGTGTGTGGCACTCAGAGATGAATGGTGCAGCCCAGACTTTCAAAGAGTCCCCCCAACTCCTTCAGTAGGGGGTAGAAATGCAATTGATCCCACAGCTTTTATGTCAAGTACTCCAGGGTTGCCAGGCATTTGCCTTCTGGTCAGCAGACTTGTGAACAAATGCCATCAAGCGCTGTGATCAAGGATGGAGCACAGAGGAGGGGTGGTCATTTCTGGAAGGGAGGGTAAGGGTGCCTCTGTGGAGTCATCAGAACGGACATGACCTGTAATTCTAGTCTCAGATCACTTGCCAGGTTGCTGGACTATGTGTGGGAGTGAGAGGCTAGAGGTGGGGAGTCTGGCAGGGGGTCGTGGCAAAGCAAGATCCCAAATAGAGGGAGGGAATTGCGAGCAACAGCCCAGGATGTCCTAAGGTGGCTGAATCTGAGGCTGAAAGCTGGGACTGGTGGGCAGAAGCCCGACCATCCGGGCCTGGGGTGCACTGTGTATGGACAGATGTGTGTTGAGCCCCCAAACCCCCCCAAGTATGGTCCTCTGACCAGCAGCAACACCCCCAGGGAGCTTGTTAGAAATGCAGGACCCAGGCTCCACCCCAATCAACACTATGACAGAATATCTTGACTGCTAGATTTCAAGGGTGAGAAGCTCCACCTAGACTATGGTTTCCCATTGGGAAGTATGAGAACACTTTTTTAACATCCAGGTAATTTTCAGGCCCTCTGTGAATGCTATCGTACTTTTAATACTCATTAATTGTGAGACATTGCATAACCAAAAGGTGTTGTGAATTCAATAATGCTTTAAATTCTATAATCACATCACAATCTATGGACATGCTCTGTTCTGTAGTCTGGTTATACCTAACTTCCACTGCCAGCATGTGTAAACAGAATTTTTAAAAATAGAATCCTAATCATTCCTCCAGCTTCCCTTTTAATTTCAGAGACATGACACTTCCTGTTGGCTTTTCAAGGGTGGCATCTCCAGCACACTGGTCACCCACCCAAACCCATCAAACTCCTTAGCTAGCAAGCAATTTATAACCTCTGAGCATGAATGGGGGGGGGGGGAAGCATTTATTTAAGAATCCTTGGAATATATCTTTTTGTAATGAGATCAGTCCCAACTCTGCCCTATGCCTTCACTAACATATATTTTGTAAATATTCAGATTAGCAAGAATGTGTAATTGTAGCCACAATCTCTGCTGCATAAATGAGATCTAACATTAGCTATCTCCTCCCCACTGCCATTCATGTCATGGTATAAGGGTGTTTCAGCTGCATTCTCTCCAATCCTCTTATACTCCTGTGATTTAGACAGGGAATTTCTAATTATTTTCCGCATTAGCCCATTTAACAGATGTGACAAGCAAACCCTGAAGGCTAAATGACTACCCCACAATCTCAGTGCTGGACTTGAATCCTTCTTTTCTGATTTGATCTCTGGTTCTTTTTAAAGAGAGCTATTGTTCCTTTAAAAAAAATGGAAATAGAAAAAGGAAGGAGACACAAAGGTTGCTTTGGGGAACAGTGCTCCAGAGGACAGCAGGTTTGGACTACGGAATGTTTCAGGGCTTTTGAAATGCTGCTGCTGTGCTTTGAGTTCTGCAGGAAGGCTCTGAGTTTTCTAGCCTTCCTTAGACTTCTGTGGTCTCTTGATTACATGCCTGGGTTGTTGGTGAGAGCACGGCTACATCCCCCTGCAACCCTGAGCAGATCTACTTGCAGTCCATCCAGCATGGGGCCCTGTGTTAATTTTTCAACTCCAGAAGTTTGTCGAGCCTCAAGATGTCTCCTGTGAACAATCCAGCATGAGCATGCCTTTCTCCTGCGCAGCTGGGATTTTCTCACCTAGGCATCCTGCTCAACTGGGCCAGTCTGTCAGGAGCAAGGCAGAGAGGGATTGTGACAAAACAAACATTGCCCAATTCAAACTAGCCACTAATTCATGGATTCTTCATGCTTTCTTTAGAAAACAGTCTCTTCAGACTTGCTGTGAGTACTAAACAGCCATGCCAACTTAACAGGCCTGTTATTTTTTAAAATTTTATTTTTCAGGAAGTTAAAATAGATGCACCAAGGTTAGGAGATTTGTGCAAATCTCCAGCTCATAGAATGTATTTACTTATTTATTTATTTGTTTGTTTATTTATTTATTTATTTATTTGTCTGTCTGTTTGTTTGTTTGTTTGTTTGTTTTAGACTAGGTCTCACTATTTTTGCCTGTGGAACCACAGGCTCATGTTGCCCAGGGTACCACAGACTCTTGCTACATGCCCCTGGCAGGACTCAAACCGTGATCCCTGGCCCCAGCCACAGCTCGCTAGGCTACCGCTTACAGGCTTGCACCACCATGCCCGGCCTCATATGATTTTAGAGCTAAAAACAACCTGAGATATTAGTTCACCCTTCATTTTGACACCGAGGAAAGTAAGGTTCAGAGAGGCAGTGTAACCTGCCCATAGTCATATAGCTATTAAGCCACAGACTGGGAGTCAAGCCAGGTTTTGTGATTTCAGTCTGTGTGTTGCTAGATACTGTTCCCTGCTCCTTTTCCACCTGAGGTCTCCTTGAATTTCTCTGTGCTAGCTGAGACTCTGCAGGACCAAGATGGCACCTTAGTTGACCATCAATCCAAAAGCATTGTCAGGTCCATTCCCCCAGGGCTCTCAAGGGCTAGAACTGAGTCTTTGGCTCCTGTCACTGTCACTGGCTCACATTGTGAGCTTTTTCCCGAGCACATGGATGAGAGAATATGGGCTACCGAACCTAGTGTAAATCAAACTATTGTTCCCTCTCTATCCCAGCTTGGAACCTTGTTGGCTTGACATCTGGACCTTTGCCTTCCTTGTTGACTGGCAAAGGGTAATCACAACACCATCTGAGTCCCATTGAGGGGTATCACATTTTGCTGCCTTTGCCCAGCACCCATGAGTTCTGGCCTCAGGTTCCTGCACAGCCTTCTATTCTCTGTGACTCACCACCTGCAGCCTTGGGACTGTGGCAGAGGGTCCTGAGCTCATCCAGCAGGTCTGTGTAGGCCCAATTTGGTCACAAACTCACTGTGAAACCCAGACCAATCCATCTCCCTCTTAGCATCTCCATGGCTCATCTATAAGACCCGAATGGAAAGGACTCTAAGCCTCTCAGCTTAGTCATGCAGTATGTTCATTTCAGTAAAATAAACATTGATTGATCAGGCCAGGAATTAAGTTTATAAGGTAAATGAAGCATTTACAATATTCACCTGGACCCCAATAGGTATCTGAGTCTTGGTGGAAAGAGAGAGAGTTACAACCAAGGGCAGGAATGGAAAAAAACAGATGTTGGGGCACCCAGTGGAGGGAGGCTTCCAGGAGGCAATGACAACGAGATTGGGTAGTAGTTAACTAGAGGGCCGTGGTGAGGAGGGATCAGCCAGGTGAAAGGCCTGGCATGAGGAGAGAGGGACGTGAAACAGCAGTGCTCCAGTTGCATTTTGGAGAAATCCAGAAACACTAAGTGAATGATGATGGCAGCCCTACAAATTAGTAAGCTCTTGTTCAGCACCAGACTTTGTGCTGTTATCTATGCAATATCTCATTTAAGCCTTACAGCAACCCTGTGAAGAGGATTCATTCTTGATCTCAACCTCATTCTGCAGATTTTGCAGAAAAGATTAAACAACTTGCCAAAGGTCAGAGAGCTGGACTGGAATGCTGCCTGCTTGCCTCCCAAGCCCCAGGCCTTTAATTAACTATCCTGGGGTCTCTCTGGTCTTACCCCCCACCCCAGCAGAACCTGCATTTCCACCTCTCTCAGAGCACCTGACTCTGGGGAACTCTACTCCTGGGTACAAGCCCTGCCCATCTCGGTCACAACTTGAGGTGGGGAGGTAGGCCCCCCCAGGACCCTATCATAGGTCATGATAGCAGTTGGCTATTCAAGGGAAGATGGGGCTACTCCTCAGTCCTTTGGCATAGAAGCCTGTCCATGCCAAGCTCCCCATACCCCACTCCCCCCCTTCCCCCACCGAATGCACTGCAGCTTTTGAGCAAGTGGGATCTTCAGATATGAAGACACAGCAGGGTCAGCTCTACTGGGAGAGATTTATATGGAAACAGACTCTGGTATCCACAATATACATCTCCAGATCCTTAAATGGGGGTCCAATGGAAGAAGGGGTTCAGTTATGAAACTGGGTGAAAAGAAAAAAAAACTTTTGACTTAAACTCAAAACACCTATGCCTGCTTCTCTCTCCGAAGCAGGCGCCAAACAGTTAATTAGCATCTTCACTGTTTACCTACTTTGGTATGCAAAAATCAGCCACTAGCTTCTCTCAGCTCTCTCCCCCTCTCTCAGACATAAAAAAGAAAAACTTAGAAACACAGTTTAAACTTTAGATTAGTTTGCCTCAATTTACCCTCTTCTAAACTTCCATGGGTTCTTTACACCATCCCCAGCCTTCTCATCAAAATTCCAAGCCAAAGCAAGACTTTCAGAGTGTAGACTAATTTATTACTAAACAAAGTGATTACCTAATTACTACAAAAGGAAACATGTAAGTAAAACTCTAAATTACTTTAACATTGACCAAAACCTTTTTCAACATTGTCCAAAGTCCTTTCTCCAGATTGTCTAAAAATCCTCAGTCTCTCAGTCCTGATCATCTCACCAACATCAGTCAGAGTTCATCTCCATGTGCTCAAAGACATCTTCCTTTGGTGTGCTCCTTTGGCATGCTCCAATTGTTCCATGCCGTCTTCTCCTTGTCTTCCTCCAGGTAGTAGAAGAAGCTCCATAGTACCAGAACCAGCAAAGTTCACTTTCTTTTCAGGCCTGACTTTCGCGCACAACCTCTTCCAAGGCACAAGTTAAACTCAGCAAAACAAACTCCAACATGGAGTTCAAATCTGTAAACTCTTTAACTTCCTTTAACACACATGCTCCTAGATTGGGCCAGTCAAAGTCTGCAGGCCCCAAGCCTTGGCCACATGGCCAAGCTCACATGGCTCACATCTTCATCACACCAAATGGCAGAATCCAAACTTGAATCTGAATCCAAATCAGCTTCCGAATCCCTTTCTTTGTTCCAAACCTCATTATATATCCTTTCTGTTTTCCCACCTTCCAGAAACAGCTTCTGAATTATCACATTACAAAGAAAAAAACCTGTTTTACTTCTTCCTCCCCCTTGTATCTTTCTGAAAGGAAATTCTAATCAAGGCCATTCTCACATTTTAAGGTACCTCCCTTGAAATCTGCAATCTTAAACAGGAGACAATGATACCAGTGGGGGTAGGTGTCCCCCTATCAGTTATGACCAGGATCTTGTAAGATCTATGAGTAGGCAGTTTTCAAGTCAAAATAAAGAACTTCGGAAACTTTGGACTGACCTAGCAGGTACTGAGGTCTGTACCCCTAGGAGCACTTGAACACAAAGGCTGTCCTTTAGTGAAAGATGTCACAGTGCAGTCCCCTGTTATCTCTCCGAGGTTTAGGTAGCAGGTACCCTTGGCAGGACTCTAGCAATCAAGAACCAAGCAGGAAACCCACAGCACCCACAGACTAGGTGCTATCAGGAAAGATTAATGAAGGACTATATACAACACAGTGGCAAAATTTAAGGAAAACAATACAAGATGGTACAGTGTTGGACTCATAGCAGGGAGCACCATCACCATCCCTAGGGAAAAGGAAAACACAGAGAGAGCAATGGAGGCTGCAATGTGGCGTGCTCTCCCCATCCCCACCCCAGAGTTGTGGCCTTCCAGGGTGACACACAGCGAACCCATAGTGACCCAGCAAGAGAGTGGAGAGACTGAATGCCCCAACCTGATGGTCCTCTCCTCTCTGTTTCCTAGCTGTGAAGCCAGGACCCCATACAGGCAGTGCTATTCATTGAGAAAAAATGTGGGCATTGCTATCACTTGCATCTGAAAAACACAAAGATTAAGAACAGCCTAAAGCCAGATGGGTCATTTCCCCCCATTTTTTTTTTTAACTTTAAAGCCAAGTACCCAAGCAGACTTGGTGAATATCTAAGCAGACTTGGTGAATATGCTAATGAAGGGTCCTGGGGCAATGGTGGCCTTGGCCCAGATGGGAAAGGGAAGTACAGACCACCAGGGGAGTGTGATTATGAATTGGGGGCCTCCAGTTTGATGAGGGAAGGGGGAGCAATGAGAGGGATAAAAAAAAGGGAGGGAGAGAGCAGATAGGAGAGATGATTTTGGAGAGAG